>PVKV010010041.1:0-77668 GCA_004027835.1 Alouatta palliata
CCAGCGATGAGGCAGCCTAGTCACTGCCTGCAGAGGCTTTGCTGAGCTGGTGTGGGCTCCGCCCAGCTGCCGTGTGAACTTCCCAGCAGTCCAGTTTATACCGGTGTAGTTAGAACTGCCTCTGCAATGGCAAACTCCCTCCGTAGTGGCAGACTGCCTCAGTAATGGCAGACGCCCCTCCCCCACAGAGCTGGACCATCCTGGGTTCAGCTGTGCTTGCTGTGAAACTCTCAATCCAGAGCGTTTCTGATGGCTGTTTTTTCTTTTTTGTGGGGGTGGGACCAGCCGAGCCTGATCACCTGGCTCCCTGCCTCAGAGCGTCTTTTTTAGTTGAATGGTCGACTATCTCCCAGGTGTTCCAGCCGCCTGTTGAAAAGGCGCCGGGATCTGTGTGATTTCCCATGTGGTGACCCACTGCGCCGGCTGAAACCGCGGGTGCTGGCGTTTTTTTGCCCGGGAAATCTCCTGGCCTGGTTGCCTATTTCAGTCCCCTTTTTTAATCAGATGAATGGGCGGCTCTTCCTTCCCGGAGCTCCAATTGCCAGCTAAAACGGCACCCGAACCCACGTATTTTGTATGGGGAACCACTGCGCCGGGGCACCGCTCCAAACAGCGGCAGCGAAAACAGCGGCGCCAGCGAAAACAGCAGTGCCGGCCGTGCCGGCGAAAATAGCCGCACTGGCCAAACCAGCTGCGCTGGCGACCCTTGGGGCTCCTCCCCCTGGGAATATCCTGGTCTGTGGGCAATAAAAATCCGTCTGGGAATGTGGCGTCCACTCACCCTCCACGCTTTCACTGGGAGCTGCAATCCTCAGCTGCTCCTAATCGGCCATCTTGGATCGCATCAATCCACCATACTATTTTTAAAAGAGGCAGCATCATTTTCTATTCCAACCAATAATACACAAGAGTTCCAGTTTCTCTGTAATCTCACCAACACTTGTTATTTTCTGTTTTTTGTTTTTATTTTTGTTTTGAGATGGAGTCTTGCTCTGTCGCCCAGGCTAGAGTGCAGTGGCGTGATCTTGGCTCACTGCAAACTCCTACTCCCAGGTTCAAGCAATTCTCCTGCCTCAGCCTCCTGAGTAGCTGGGACTACAGGCACATGCCACCATGCCTGGCTAATATTTTGTATTTTTAGTACAGACAGGGTTTCACCATGTTAGCCAGGATGGTCTTGATCTCCAGACCTCGTGATCCTCCTGTCTTGGCCTCCCAAAGTGCTGGGATTACAGGTGTGAGCCACCACACCCAGCCCTGTTTTTTTTTTTTTTTTTTTTTTTTTTTTATAGTTGCCATCCTAATGAGTATGAAGTAATATATCATTGTAGTTTTGATTTGCATTTTTCTAATGATTGTGATGTGGGGCATCTTTTCATAAGCTTGTTGGCCATTTGCATATCATCTTTGCCCAATTCAAGTCCTTTGCCGATTTTTTAATCAGGTTATTTGTATTTTTGCTGTTGGGTTTTAGGAGTTCCTGACATATTCTACATATTAACCCCTTATCAGATATATAATGTGAAAATGTTTTCTCTCATTCCATAGGTTGCCTTTCACTCTTGATTGCATCTTTTGATGCACAGGTTTTAAGTCTGATGTTGTCCCATCTATTTTTCCTTCTGTTGCCTATGCTTTTGGTGCCATATCCAAGGAATTATTGTCAAATCCAATGTCATAAAGTTTTTCTTCTATGTTTTATGCTAGAAGTTTCCATTTTGGGTCTTATATTTTTATCTTTAATCTATTTTGAGCAATTTTGGTATATTGTATAAGGTGAGGGCCCAACTTCATTATTTTACATGTGGATATGTTTTCCCAGCACCATTTGTTGAATAAACTATTTCCCCATTAAATGGTCTCAGCAACTTTATCAAAGATCATTTGACAATATATGCATGGGTTTATTTCTGAGCTCTCTATATATTCCACTAGTCTATATATCTGTCTTTTTATTTATTTATTTTTAGAGACTCACCCAGGCTGGGATGCAGTGACACCCACACAGTAACTCACTGCAGCTTCAAACTCCTGGACTCAAGGAATCCTTCTATCTCAGCCTCCCTAGTAGTTGGAATTACAGGAGTGAACCACTGTGCTCAGCTGTATCAGTGTTTATGCCAGTACCATACTGTTTTGATTACTGTAGCTTTGTAATAAGTTTTAAAATTAGGAGGTATAAAACTCCAACTTTGTTCTTTTTCAAGATTGTTTTGGCTATTTGAGGTCCCTTGAAATTTCAAATACATTTTAGAATAGGTTTTTCTATTTTTTCAAAAAGTTCCATTGGAATCCAGGGCACTTGCTTTTGAAAACCACTATTGTATTTAATTTTTAACAAAATTACTGAAATGATGACAACAGCAGTATCTAATCCTTATATATCATCAGTCATAGTTGACAAGGCAGTGTTCCCTATCCCTACCTAAATCAACTCACTTAATCCTTATAACAACTTACTAAGTAGGTAGTGTTACTTTTCCCATTTTACTGATGAGGAAACACACACATAGAAATTCTATAACTCGTGTAAGGTTACACATTTTAAAAGGTCAGAGCCAAGATTCAAGTGCAGGCAGTCTGACTCTAGTGTTGAGGCTTTCTGGAATAAAAATACCACATAGCAGTTTAGGTTGCATTTACTAGATTTTTTTATTTTTTGAGATGGCGTCTTGCTCTGTCTCTGAATGCAGTGGTGCAATCTCTGCTCACTACAACCTCCGCCTCCTGGGTTCAAGCAGTTCTCCTGTTTCAGCCTTCCAAGTAGCTGGGATTACAGGTGCCCGCCACCACACACAGCTGATTTTTTGTATTTTAGTGGAGACAGGGTTTCACCATGTTGACCAGGCTTGTCTCAAACTCCTGAGCTCAGGCAATCAGCCTGCCTCAGCCTCCCAAAGTGCTAAGATTACAGGTGTGAGCTACCACACCCAGCCTTAGATTCTTGTTAGATGCAGTCCAAGCTATCCAGAGAGGCCCACACATCTCTTGGGATTATGTCTCAGGCCTGTGCTTCCCAAATTTTGTTCTGTACTAACACGTGACTTGAAAGAAAGAAAGAAAAAAGAAAAGATGAAAAGATTTCTTGGTCAAAATGAGACAAAGTCAAACAGATTTCTTTTCTAGAGGACATCTCAGAGTCTATAACAAGTTCCTGTGCATTTTAAAGTCCCCAGAGGAGAATATAATATATGATGCTTCACAAACTTAATTAGCACAGAGCCTTTTGGCATAGATCTGTGCAGCTGGTTCTCTGGGCACAGGCTCTGGCAGACGCTGGCATAAAGATATGACCACTTGTTCGTCTCTGCATCCCGTTCACCTCGGGATGGTTTGGAACACATGAGTGCAAATTCTCATAGGGTGTGGGGGGAGTGTTCACTCTTATGTCTGCTCTGGTCAGTCCCAGGCTTGAGCTCATGAGCTGACCTCCGGGAGTGGATTCCAGGAATCTGCCCGGATCTTGCAGCGGGCCTGCTTCCTGGACTTCCCTAGGAAACTCACCAGGGTCTGAGAGGTGACTCAATTTTCAACCACAGGCAGCAATTACGTGGGAATGAAAAGGTAAACGAATTTAATGCTAGAGGAAAATGAGGAACAATAGACCCATCAGGAAGGAAATCCAGAAAATAAAAATGGGATGGTATCACCCAAAGGACAGAACACTGATGCACATCTCTTCTGTTTATTCAGCAAATGTCCACAGTGGGCTTGCTGCGGGCAGTGCTCTCAGCCCCTGTGGCCCTTTAGAAGTGGACAGTTTGGTCATCCAGATGGAAATGTTTCATTCTCTGCCTCATTTTCCTCACCTGTGAAACAGGAACAGAAAAGAATGCCTTAAAGGAATCCTAACAAAAACAATGCTAATTTAAAAAGTATAAAGGCTTTCAAAGTCAGATAAATACTATGTGAAAATCAAAGAGTTTCTTTTTTCTTTAAGGACAAGAACATAATTTAAATAATGAATTTTTATAAGCAAATAATAATTTTAAAAATCCAAAACTGAAAAAAAAAAAAAAAACAGTAAATCTAACAAAATAGACGAGCAACAGTAAAAGAAACCAAAGTGAAAAGACCATTGCAAAAGAGAAGCTACTGAATTGAAAAAACAGAGTGCAGATATTGGAAAACAGACAGCAGCACAAGGAGAGAATTAAATCAACTGAAAACAACCTATTGCAAAAGACGAATCAGCCAGGCTATATACAGCAGCTGCCATGAGAAGCAGGTGTGTCTTACTTATTTCAATATCCCCACTGTTTGCACAGGTCGGACCTTCAGAAAATATTTGCGAAGATGAACAAATGTGATAGACATGTGGACGGTGGGGACAGCGGGATCTCCATGATGATGGATTGATCTGAGCCTGGGCTTTTCTGGCTTTCTTTGTCGATGCTAACATTTCAGCTCGTGTGCTTTGCTATTTCTACTGCTTCCTACACTTGATTTTGGAAAGCATCAGGAGCCCCGATAATGTGGCAGGGGGACGTGACAACATAATCCTGCTACTGATGAACAACTGAAATTATTACTTACTAAGCACTTCTTTTTTTTCTAACATTAACTTGAATTTGCCCAAGATTCCTAGAAGTGCATGGAATCTTACTATTTTCAAATTACCTTTTTATTTGAAAATGTTGCCACACATTCATATCTTTAAAATTGAAACACAGAAAAGTAGATGAATCAAATGTAGAAATTTCTTTCTCCCCTGTACCTACTCCACACAGGTGACTGCTATTAAAACATATTCTTCCCATTATGCATATCTCAAAACACAATATTAATGTGTATAATTTTATGGAAATAGTATTATTCTAAATGTACCATTTTGTAACTTGAGTTTTTATTAGCTACGTCTTAAATACCATTCTATATCAATACATTAAGACTTTTTACATTGATATACAATAATGAGTTTCATGCTGTATTTAATCGCTCCTTTACTGATAGGCATTTAGATTAGCACTTACACTTTTGTAAAAAAAAAAAATTTTTTTTTGAGTGGAAAATTTTGTTTAGTCACTGAATGAACAACTAGGGTCCAAGGCTGAGGGCAAGATGGTGCAAAGTACTCTTTCTCCCAAAGAGAGAGAAGGCAAGAAGCTCTCGGCAGTTGGGGTAGATGCTTCCCTGAAGACCTCTTAAAAGGTGACTCAGATCTACCCAACTCACCCATCAGCCCATCCCATGTGAGCAGAAGACTGGGGAGGAAGAGAGTAAGGGAAATTAAGAAGTCACTGCCTTGT
The DNA here is from genome assembly GCA_004027835.1 of Alouatta palliata. NCBI lineage: Eukaryota > Metazoa > Chordata > Mammalia > Primates > Atelidae > Alouatta > Alouatta palliata. The sequence goes on from PVKV010010041.1 coordinate 5,250, forward strand.
TAGGAGTACTGGGGTGTATCCCTTCCTGCTCCTCCAAAGCCAAGTGAGGGTTGCCCCAGAAGAGTCCTGAGTAAAGAGTTGGAATCCCTTCCACGAAGAGGACTGGCATCTCACGCCCAGGGGAGTCTGTGTAGACAGTGGACTGCGGGTCTGCTGATCCTGCCTGAGCCAATGAAAAGAACCTCCGAGGTCAAGCGTGGTAGCTCACGCCTGTAATCCCAGCACTTTGAGAGGGCTGAGGTGGGTGCATCCCTTGAGGTCAGGAGTTTTTGAGAGCAGCCTGACCAACATGGTGAACCCCGTCTCTACTGAAAATACAAAAATTAGCCGGGCATGTTGGCGGGTGACTGTGATCCCAGCTACTCGGGAGGCTGAGGCAGGAGAATCGCTTGAACCCAAGAGGTGGAGGTTGCAGTGAGCCAAGATTGCGCCACTGCACTCCAGCCTGGGTGACAAGAGCAAAACTTCATCTAAAAAAAAAAAAGAAAAGAACATTCAAGAGAGGGTGGTGGTGGCATTACCTTGCACTATCATGGAGAGACAGGGTGGTATAGGTGACCTATACCACCTAGGTGCAGTGACCTCATGGACAGTAGTGGATTTGAGTCATTTTGTAATATCCCACCTGTTACACACTGAATTGTGTCTCTCCAAATCCATACATGTTGAAGTCCTGTCTCATATTTGGAGATGGTGTCTTTAAAATGAATTCATTAGGGGAGGCCCTAATCCAGTAAGACTGCTGTCTTTATGAAGAAGAGAGATTAGGACATGCACACACACAGGAAGGATGACTATGAAAGAGAGAGGGATGAGGGCCATCTTCAAGTCCAGGGGTGAGGCCTCAGAAGAAACCAACCCTGATGACACCTTGATCTCAGACTTCCAACCTCCAGAATTGTCAGCAAGTAAGTTTCTGTTGCTGAAGTCACCCAGTGTGTGAAACTTTGCTATGGAAGCCCTCCAAACTAAGATTCCACCTAAGGTGAGAAGGTCCCAGCCAGAGGCAGTGCCAGGAGCTGAGAACAACAGGAAGATGTGGAGTGAAGCCAGTTCTCCTGTATCAGTGAAGTGGACAGTGGGGAGGCCCCACGAGCCCTCAAGGAACTCCTCCAAGTTTCCAACAGAGGGAGGGGCTCCCAACGTTCTGGCTGGGAAGAGGAGAGAGAGAACTGTCCGGGCCTCTCCCAGCTTCCACCTCAATCTCCCACACAGGCCCTTTTCACAGATCTGAATGCTGGGGTAAGAGGAGGAATGGGGGAACCCTTCCTATCCCAAATGCCCTGAAGCACAGCTTTGGTTGGCACAGTAGGAGAGTGAAGGAGATGCAATTTTTAGATGGGAAACTGGCTGTTTTAAACTACATTAGATTTTAGTAACTGAAAGTAACAAGATAGCAGGATGCAGGGAAGGAAGATTCAGCATAGCACAGTTAAGAAAAGCAGAGATCCGAGACATTTTAAATTATTTCATGTTTGCATGATCATCAAATTCAGACTTTAAAAAACCCTTCAGTTTTTTTTTTTTTTTACAGTAATCATCTTTTTACATATATCTTGCTATAGACCTGTGAGTATTCTGGACTATATATTCTTAGAACAGCTGGTCCAAAGCTATGTGTATTTAAAATTTTGATGAATACAACCAAAAAACTGTACCTCAATTTATATTCCTTATAGAAACACATTTGGGTGTGCCACTTGGACCAATATGAGAGCTTCACAAGTTAAAAAATGTATTCAACTTTAAGAAAATGAAAGTTATTCAAGTTGTTAGACTCTAGAGCAGCGGTGGTCAAAATTCCCCTACACCACCCCCCAAGCCCAGTCCAGTCGGCCGCCTATTCTTGTATGTAAAGTTTTATTGAAACACAGCCATACCCATGCATTTACATATTGTCTATAGCTATGTTTGTGCTAGGACAACAGAGCTGAGTCATTGCCACAGAAACTGTAGAGCATGCAAAACCCAACACATTCAGTATCTGGCTCTTCCAGAAATACTGTGCTGACCCCAGCTCCAGAAAACTCAAAAGACAAACCTCCCATGCCCTGCGGATCCGCAAATACAACTGCTGAGCAGCAGCTGAAGGAGTATCTACCTGTGTTCCTGTGGTTCGTGTTTCCGGTGCCAGATTGTCCAAGGCATTTGGGTGGCTTCACACTCTTGAACTACTTGGGGGAGGAAGTCAGACTGGGAGAGAGTGCAGCCATTGCATTGCTCAGTGGGGGTAGGGACCCTTTGTGAGCTTATCTCCTTGGGCAGGAGGGTGGGGCGTCTTCCCCAAGTGTAAATCCCAGGAGATGCTGAGCAGGTGAAGTGGGGACTGCAGGCGGCAGGAGCCTGTGCTGCGAGCCCAGCCGGTTCTGCTGGTGCCCCTGGCACTGACGATTGTCTCCAGTTCTGAAGACGAGCAATGGTCTACTCTCCCCCCTCCCTTCAGAAGAACCTCATTCTTTCAGATTCCCTCCCAGCTGCTCCTAATGTTATCAGAGAGCTTTACTGTTGGAGGAGAGGGCACATACGGTGCCACACCGGGGGTGACTCTTGCCTAATTGGGGTCACAGCAATGACTTCTTTGTGAAACATTGCCATAGCATCACCTATAATTCTAAATTATGTTTTGACAAAAGCTTAACTTCTTATCAAAAGGAATTTGTCGGAAGAGAATTTTGATGGTCAGGTTCCACTATGTGGCGACACTTTCTGAGGGGCGATTTACCCAAAGGACTGGGCACCCTCATGTGTCTAAGTCAGTGTGGTGTTCAGTAGTGACTCATTCATCTCCACCTCGTGCTGTGCTGTGCCTGTCCCCCAGGAGATTCGTGTGTGTGGAGAGGGTGGCAGTGGAGAGGAGGGGGGACAGACACATTTCAAACAAGAAATCGTAGGAACATGGCAGAGTCCTCGTGAGGTGAGCACAGGGTGCTGTGTGATGTGGTCTGACTCTGTGGGGGTGGAGGCGAGGTCCCGAGTCCCGACTCTGTCGGGTGGAGGCGAGGTCTCGGGTTGCGACTCTGTAGGGTGGAGGCGAGGTCCGGGTCCCGACTCTGTGGGGTGGAGATGAGGTCCCGGGTCGTGATTCTGTGGGGTGGAGGCAAGGTCCTAGGACGGAGATGTCCACACTGAATTATAGAGGACAGCAAGGTTAGCAAGGCTAAGTAGGGAGTGGGGAACGAGAAAGGAGGCTGGAGTCTGGGTTTGGGGGCCAGGTCAAGAGGGCCTTGTGAGCCCTTCTCTGAATCCAGGTTCTTTTCCTGAAGTGGTAGGAGCATGGAAAGGATTTAAACAAGAAGGTGGCGTCAAGGTGGAGATTGAGAAGGATATTAGTTATGATTTGGAGGAGGTAGTGATGAAAATCGTGAACAGAAAGGTCGCGATGTTTCTGCATGCATGAAAAAAATGAACTAAGGCTTTTGTAGTGAGAATGGAGTGGAGAGAATGAGGCAAATTTATAGGATTGGATGGCCAACTGGATGGGGAAGAAATGGTAGGAAAGAAAAGAAAATAAGAGTGAATGTCAGTTTGGGAGCTTGAGTGCCCAGGTGATATGTAGAGACATTCACTAGGATGAGAAATGTGTTAGCTAGCTATTGCTGTATAATAAATAATCTCGGCCAGATGTGGTAGCTCATGCCTGTAATCCCAGCACTTTGGGAGGCCAAGGCAGGAGGATTACTTGAGGCCAGGAGTTGGAGACCAGCCTGACCAACACGTGAAACCTCATCTCTACTAAAAATTAGCCAGGTGTGGTGGTGCATGTCTGTAATCCCAGCTACTCAGGAGGCTGAGGCAGGAGAATCACTTGAACAGGAGGCAGAGGCTGGAGTGAGCTGAGATTATTCCATTGCTCTCCAGCCTGAGCAACAATGAGAACCTGTCTCAAAAACTAAATAAATAATCTCGAAGTTTAGCAGCTTAAAACAACAAATGTTTATTATTTCCCAGTGTTTGTATTAGGAATTCAAGAGTGGATTAGCTACATGGTTCTGGCTTAAGGTCTCTTGTTAGGTTACCATCAAGACAATCTTGCATGTTCTTCACATGTACCCCAAAACCTAAAATGCAATAAATATATATATATATATATATATATATATATATTAAAAAAAAAAAAAAAAAGACATCAGCCAGGGCTGCAGTGGTCTGAAGGTTTGACTTGTGCTGTGGGATCTGCTTCCAAGATGGCTCGTTCACACAGCTGTTGGCAGAAGGCTTCGGTTCCTTCCTGGATTTTCGCACAAAGCCTCGGTTCCTTGCCACATGGACTCTCCACAGGGCTGCTTGACTGTCCTTACCACAGGGTAGCTGATTTCTCCCAGACTGAGAGACCCAACAGAGAACAAAGAGGAAGCCACAGTGCTGTTTAGGACCTAGCCCTAGCAGTCACCCACCATCCCTTCCACCTTATTCTATTCTTTAGAAGCAAATCGCTAAGTTCAGTCCACACTTAAGGGAAGGGAAATTAGGCTCCACCTTTTGAAGCGAGTGTCAAAGACTTTATGGACATTTTTCAAAGCTGTCACAGAGAATGTAGGATGTAGCAGATCTATGTAGAGGAAGATGTTGGATTTGGTTTTGAACATGTTCAGTTTAAGATCCCTTTGTGTCATTCCCACTGTTAACTCACTTCATTAAACAAGTATATGGCCCTATCTCAATGTGAGATTGTGCCATCTAATTTAATCTTCTCCACAATGAACAAACCTATTGATAGATCTTAAGGTTATAGGAAAAATATGAAAACAATGTTGGCAAGTAGCCTGTAGGCAAGAGGTAGAATTCTCCATGCATTCATCATTCATAGCCAAGGAGTCGATTATTCTCTGAAAAGCAAAGAGATTTAAATGATAAAAGTGTAGGCTTTCTTTCTACTCCTGCTCAGCATTCCTCAAATTTTCATGTTTCAAAGCCTCACTGTAAAAAAAAAAACAAAAACAAAAACAAAAAAATGATGTATACTCTATTCAGGGGGCAATTCAAGAAAACTTTTGAGGATCATTGAGCTGCAAGTAAATTTTGCTCTCTGAAGAATTTTAGAATCTGACCCTGGGTAAGGACACTGTGTTGTGTTCCTCCCCTCTGAGAACATGAGACTGTTTAGCTGTGGTTTGTGGGGTTTTGCACATTCCTTAAGGAAGCTGGTGTCATCCGGGCATGGTAGCTCATGTAGCTCACGCCTATAATCCCAGCACTTTGGGAGACTGAGGCGGGCGGATCACCTGAGGTTGGGAGTTCAAGACCAGCCTAACATGGAGAAATCCTGTCTCTACTAAAAATACAATTAGCTGGGCGTGGTGGCACATGCCTGGAATCCCAGCTACTCGGGAGGCTGAGGCAGGAGAATTGCTTGAACCTTGATCCTGGGAGGTGGAGATGCAGTGAGCCGAGATTGCACTGTTGCACTCCAGCCTAGGTAACAAGAACAAAATTCTATCTCAAAAAGGAAAAAAAAAAAAAAAAGGTCAATGCTTATCTTCCTACTGTGTGCTGGCAGTTTTCTTTTTCATTTCTCACCTCCCTCCTTTATCTCTCTTCAACTGGCTGCCATATAAGACAGTTTTCCCTGCCTGGCCACAGTGCTTATCTGTTCTAGGATGAGAGAGGCCCAGCTGGGTTAGCAAATTGTTGCTAAGAGCCTTATTTCATGGGCTTGACCCCAGCTTCCTATTGTGACTTCTCCTGTCTTGGGATCAGCTTGATTAGGCGAAGCATGAAACTCAGTGCAGCTTCAGTCTCACCTCCTACTTTGAGTAATTTGATAAGTACTCTGTAGTTTACAGTGTGCCTTGTACTGCTAGCTTAAATACAGCAGCCTTCTTTATCAGACAAGAACCCTCAAATGGCCGGCCTCCAGCCCATGGGCTAATTGATATTCTTAAGGAGGGAAGGCAAGCGCCTCATGAAAGGTTTTGTTTGCATTTTCTTTTTTCTTTTTATCTCCATTTCTAGAAAAAGCAACCTTATCAGTCTAGCAGATTTTACTAGACTAGAAAGAAGCTGGGAGACTTTTAAGAAACTGATACAAAGCGTATTTCTCTTTATGTAATCATTTTCCTAAAATATATCAGCATAACAATCCGGTATTTTTCTAAAGAACAATGAACCCATGTCATGACCAGCTACTTAACTTTTTATAGAGGTATATATTTTAGAGGCCAATCTTGTAAAAATGGTTATTCCTGAAAAGGGGTGCCGCCTGCTGCTGGATATCCGTGTCTGTCAGGAAACATTACCATCTAGAAATGCTATTGGTATGTGTGTGCCAGCTCGTGGCTCACTGTTCATTTCCTGTAAAAAGAACCTAATCTCAGGTAGGCTAATCCTACAACAACAGCCAAATCCCTCCAGATTCAGATATGTTGAAAAAAATACGAAATGCAGAATGGGCTTCACTTTGTACCTGTTCTAAAGGCAAGAAGGTGCATTTATGTCCACAAGTTTTGCATTTGTTGTCCCTCATTCTCTGTCACATACTGCAATTAGCCTTCCATATGAAGAAGTGTAAGTATCAGAAACATACAATCTGTGAACATACATGGGCTCTGTTCTCAAATTGGAGAATTCCATTTCTATCACCATTTTCTTTCTCCATTTGGTGGTATTCAGGATCATTAGAGAAGGTGCACAGATTTAGCATAAGTAACGTCTAATCACCTAAGAGCATGGTTCTTTTTATAACTTCCTGGGCTAAGTTAAATGCTTAGCTAATCCAGTTCATCTGATTTTCTAAAATCTGAACTTAAGGCTATTTATTTTCCTCTAGGAACTACTTTAGCTGCTTTCACAAGTTTTGATGTGCAGGGCTTTATTGTTTGGTTACATATACGTGTGTTTCTCCTTCTCCAAACTGTGATTAGAGACTTTTTGTGATAACTAGAGGTATGGCCCTGAAGTCAAAGAATATAGTACATGTGATGTTGACTTTTGGTATTTGACGAGACATCACATATGGTACGTTTTGGTGAGTTCAAAGAAAAAGCGTGTTTCTATTGATTGCAGATCTCTCCATTAGATCAAGCTATATTACTGCATTGTTCAGATCTGCCATGTTCTTATATATTTCTTTTCAAATTAATTTATAAATTCTTGAGAGGTATATTCAGATTTTGCTCCATGAAGTTTATTTTGCCTTATAATTTATTTTTAATTTTTGTTTTATGTATTTGAGGCTATGTTGTTACGAACACATTGGTTCTCAGTTATTCCTTCTGAAAAATTATTCCTTATGTCCCTAAATAACAACTTTCTTTAGCCTTAATAATGCCTTTTCTGGAGTCTGTTCTGTTTGGGCATTAATATTGTAATGCTGGCCAGGCGCGGTGGCTCATGCCTGTAATCCCAGCACTTTGGGAGATCAAGGCAGGTGGATCACCTGAGGTCAGGAGTTTGAGACCAGCCTGGCCAACATGGTGAAACCCCATCTCTACTAAAAAGAAAAAAATTAGCTGGGCATGATGGCGGGTGCCTGTAATCCCAGCTACTCAGGAGGCTGAGGCAGGAGAATAGCGTGAACCCAGGAGGTGGAGGTTGCAGTGAGCAGAGTGCACCACTGCACTCCAGCCTGGATGATGGCCCCCCAAAATAATAGTAATAAACAATATTGTAATGCTTTCTTGTGTTTAGCATTTTTCTGATTTTTAAAAATCACTTTCTTGTCAACACTTCTGCATTATGATGTTTTAGATGTTTCTTTTTTAAGCAGAATGGCTACTCACGGCTTGGTGATGTTACCTGCTATGACAACAACCCCAAATCTCAGTGGTTTAACACAACAAAGACTTAAAAATTATTCTTTAATCATTATGGCCTCTTTCATGTGATTCTTTTTCTTAAGTACTTTTATTGCTAATTTTTCTATTTATTGCATCTCCTAGAAATTCCTCAAAATATTTTTCCCAAGTGTAGTTTATAGGTTTTTTTTTTTTTTTTTTTTTTTTTTTTTATGTGAGCTCATCTTTCAGAGAGTTTTTTTCTTGTTCCTAATTAGATTTCCAGTGAATCCTAGGTTGCAGAAGTAAGCACTACCAAGTGGTTTCACATCTGATTCTTTTGGAACCCTACTGTTCAGTGATCATAGATCATTTTTCATCTTAATTTCTTGATTCATTTCTCTATCACTCAGATAATATAGAGACATGAGCAGCCCACAACTAGTGTCTCCATTTCCTACTGGCTGCTTTTTATTTTCTACGCAAGATTCCAAGTAGACTGTGCTTTCCAAGGCCAGAGGAGAGAGTTTTTCCATCCCCTTTTCATTAAGGGGAAACTTCCTGAAGGTCCAGAGATTTAGAAGTTCAGGTCTAGACCTTTCTTCCATCAGCTGGGGGTCCATTACGCCGTGAGACCCTAAGTCCTATGTCCAGTCCAAAAACCCTGTGTGCTAGGTTTTTATTAGCCTTCTATAATAACTCTTTATTTCTGCCACCTGGGGACTTACCTTGTTTTTTTTTAAGCCTGAAAATGTATTAATTACTTTTGGGGTATTCTATTTCATAGAGCATTTCTTATATTTTTAATGATATATGGCATTACATCTTGTCAGACATAGCCAACACTTCCTAACACCTCGTTTTTAGCAAAAAATCTTGGAGTCAGATTCCAGGGGTTCCTAACTTAAATTTAATAGTATTATTTTATTTTTATTATATTTATTTTATTTATTTTATATAACTTAAATCTATTCGCCATTTATTTTATGTGAATGATTTACATTTTCATATTAAAGTTGCACATCCCTAATCCGAAATCTAAAATGCTCCAAAATCCAAGTTCTTTAGGGCTCAGCTGACACTCAGAAAATGCTCGTTGGAGCATTTCAGACTTCAGATCTTCAGAGCAGGGATGCTCACGTGATAGTACACAATCCAAATATTCCAAAATCCCAAGAGTCAGAAAGTTTAAACACTTCTGATCCCAAGCATTTTGGATAAGGAATACTCAGCCTGTACAGCAGTGATACAAACATTCCTCTCAAAATAACCTTCATAAAATAAGTCAATCTAAAGAAAAATGTTACATAAACTGGCAAGTGATAAAAGGCTATGACAAAACCCATAAAGCTGATATATTAATAATCATATAGAATACTTCAAAGCATTCAATGTCTTTTCATGCTTTTTGTCCCTATTTATTAAAACATTCTTTGATGCTTTAGCAATCCAGACATGAAGATGTTTACTGTCAGTATGAATCTGGGCTATGAATGTGGAAAATGGGTTACCTAAATCAGGAGGATTTTAAGATAGTAAGAATGGGCTAGACTGTAATGTGGTAACAAATAACTACAATATCTCAGGGCAAAATACAACAAACATAACAAAAGTTCATTTCTTGTTTACATTTCCAACAAGCTTTGGGCGAGGCCTCTGCTCATCAGAGGCACTTGGAACGCAGCCTGGTAGAGCCCCTCCAGAGCCACCAAGCTGGGAAGAGGATGTGCTCCTCACACACTAGCTCCTAAGCTTTCTGCTCAGAAGCAACATCTCTCCCTTCCACCTTTTCTTCATTAGCCAGAGCAAGTCATGTGGGCGCCCTAATTTCAAAGGAGACAGGAAAGTGCTATACTACCATGTATTCAAAAGGCTGAGAGCCAGAAATATTTAGTGAGGATCAATATGACATAACACATCGATCTTCTAACACAAATGGTGTTGATGTCATAGTAACTATCCAGCAAAGAAACTGTGAAGCAGTTTTAATACATCCTCTAGATGCAGACATGTAGCTGGTTCAGCCATAGTATAGCCAGACTTGTGTTTACAACTCCCTCAACCTCTTGGTTAGCTCCATTCTGAAATTCAAAATTACGTAGAGTCTACAGATGGATAAAGTAAAATACAGACCTTTACACTGGACTGATTAGTTACCTCCCAGATCCTGAGAGGCTTCAGTGATTGATCATAAAACTGCTGTCTTGCTTTATCACCAACTGCCCGGTTTGGCCACTTCATTTCTGTAATGTTTATGGGCTTAATGTATGAAGGTGGTTGAAGTATTTACAAAGAGTGTGACCTGGGTTTCTCTTAGGTTTGCTTCTAGGCTGTTCTGGCTCAGGTTTCCCTCTGTCCCAGGGGTTTCCTAACATGTCCCTGTAGCCTTTTTTAATATCCATGGGTTTGTGTGAATCCCTCTCCTTGGGTCATCCGCTGATCACAGGCTTCAGCATTTTTCTTCCCATCCGCTGATCACAGGCTTCAGCATTTTTCTTCCCCCAGTGCATGCTAACACAGGCTTTCCTGCCCCTTCTTCACAAGGTCTCTGCTTTGTGTTGAAAAGGAGCACTAACAGGCAAAGGCTCTATTTTCTAGTATCAATGAGTTGAGGAGCATTACTAGGTTCTGTGGAGATTTGTGCAGTAATAAGATGCTCTTTTATCTGGGCTAATGCCCACATTATACTGACCTTAATTATAATTTGTCCAATCATGACACATACTTCAATTCAACCGCTGCTCCTGGTACTATATTGTAAGTGGAGGGTATATGATACTTTAAACTCAGACAGTGCTTTATGACTTACAGAGTACTTTTATTTGTATTATATTTATTCTCCACAGTCACCGTGATATTGGGTATTATCCCCTTTTAAAGTCACAGAAGTGGTCAACTAATCTCAGAGTTAATCAGCTTGTCAATACTGGCAGTAGCACTATAACTCAGAACTAAAACCTCATATCCAGGCAGGACTCCTGCAATTATTCCATGATGTTTCCATAATTCACAATTTTTTTTAATCTGTAAAACTTAACGCTGATCCTATTTTAAAACCATCATATTTATTTTGAGGCTAAGGCCCACATCCTGTGTGCTCTGTCAGGCAGATAAAAATCTGATGTCTTTTATTTTTTGTTCAAGGTTGACTCTTAGGCAGAGAACTAGAAAAACAATGTACATATGCATTTAGGGTGTTTCAGGCTCAATAATTAAATCTAACACAGTAAAGTGGTAGAACTAAGATTTCAGTCCAGCTGCTCTTAATAGTAGCATTTTGCTACTTGACAGGTACGAGAGGTTTGATGTCAAGGAGAGCACACAAAATGGCAAAGATCATTGTAAGGAATTCCAAAGAACTGCAGGATCTTGGGAAACTCAAGATATTTGTCCCTCTAGGTCCCAGGACTTTCAAAACTGGGGCCTAGTGCAGACCTTCTCTTTGCACACCTCCCCTACGTTTGTTGCTGAATAACGTGGTTTGCTTCCACCTATCATAGTGTTACGTAGTGTAACCTGTTAGCACAGGTTATCTTGTTCCTGCTGATACATTATTGTCTGTTTTACATGCCAACCTCTTGCATGCTCTTTTGCTACCAGGGCACAGGTCTAGTTTTAGAGAATACACAGGGTCAAAGCCACAGAAAGAATGTGGACAAAGAAACTCCCTGATGCTGAGCTTTTGAAAGGGGTCTCAGGAGTTGGTGGGTAAGTACACAGGCACTTAGCTCACTCTGGGGGAGCAGGACTGAGTTCTTGGAGGTAGAGGTCATTGTATCAACTTCATCATCCCAACTCCACCACGAGAATTTGTTTTGTTCCTCTGTATCCTCAGCACATAGTAGACACTCAGTAGATATTTGTTGAATAAATGAAGCAAATGCAGTAATCAGTAAGGGTGCAGATTCTTTTCTTTCACTGTAGTGCTTTATTGACAGTAGGGGATTTGACTTGCATCCTGGAGAAGTAGATTAAACTCCAAAGGTTTGGTAGATCCAGCGTTACACAGAGCAAAGTATAGTAAGAGAGGGAGAAGGGGAGGGACTAAATTAAGAACTTTAACAAGTTTTATCATGTTTAAAATTAGGTTAGTGCCCATATCATAAGGATTCACCCTAGGTGAATGAAATTACGTGAAATTCACCAAGAAGAAAAATATGTTATCACAGTAAATGGGGACTTACTGACCAAAGGCCCAGGGATAAAAATAAGTCAAGAGAAATTTATCATGAACAGTGGTCAGCTTCCTAGAAGAGCACATAGATTCGTCACGGTTTTCTTCAGTGTTTCCCGGCTCCCTACACTTTTCTTACCAAATGAGCTTATACAAATGGTCGCGGCCTCAGCACTGATTAGAAACAAGAGGCAGGAAGTCACGACCAGAGCTGTCTTCACCAACATATAATCACAATGACTCTTTAAATATTCAAACAAGGAAGACAACGTTAGTCTATGCCTGTTCAGGAGTGTTAGGCACTTTCCTTTTGTAACTTAATCTTTAAACAACCTGGTAAAGTAGGTGGTAAATCCCTAGTTTACAAATTAGAACTGAGATCAACAGAGTATGCGCTCCCTCTGTCCAGTGCACTTTAATGCTCAAATTTACAGAGTAAGAAATGTATACAAAGCACATATATTGACCCTGTTGTTAAATATATATATATATATATGTAAAATGTCCTTGAAGTATATTTTATTTGTTGTTTGCATTTCCTATTTCTGAGTTTCCTGCTTGGTGTCTGTTTACTTAAGTGAGCTCGTAGCAGTGACTTGATGTATGTTGTCCCTCATTCTCACTCACCTTAACTGCAGAAACTCTTTAATTTGGGACCAGTTACAGTGGATTCAGTCCCCATACGTGGTTTATTTTAAGTGAGTTGAAAGTGTTATCTTGGATTCTCTGAGTTTCCTTTTCAAAAGAAATGAAGTCCTTCACAGTTGTTGACTCTGTTTGCTTTGCTTTTTTTTTTTTGCAGACTACTGTCAGAGGATGTAGGAATGGACATCCCGTTTGAAGAGGGAGTGCTAAGTCCCAGTGCTGCAGACATGAGGCCCGGTGAGAGCAGCAGTTGTTCATTTCCTTCAGTGGTATTCTATATTCTAACGTTTCCATTATCCAGTGAAAGACTTATTTCCGTGCATCTAACTTGTGATTTCAGTGATAAAAGTGAGAGGAAAAAAGAAATGTGTGAGATGAAGGTGTCAGGCTGCATTTGGTTAATTTAAGAGTTGGCATGAATACTGATTCTCGCTGGTGTGGGCTGCATTTTACCTCCTAGGCTAATTGGCTACTGTACATCGTACCAAAATCTGACCAATATCTAAGTTTCCCACATTACACGTAATCGTACAAATGTTTAAAATTGAAAATGTGATATCAGGAATGCTCAGTATCCTAACTGTCATAAACCAAAACCGAGACAACAAAAAAAACAAACACCTTACATTTTAGGGGGTTACAACCCAAGGCATACACAAAAAGGAATTTAGTTTTTCAGTTGCAATTTGCATGACTCTCGCTCTGTTCCAGGGTCACTCTCTTGCATGACACCAACTCCAGGATCATACCAAGATCCTGAATCATGTATTCTCAGCCAAGCCTACAGTGTGCTAGGAAGAAGAAAGGCAGTTGCATTTGTTTTCTGTCGTAGTATTTGAAATACTTTCTTCAAACTACGAGTCATGTAACAGAATTCTCTCTAAATGTTCTATGGCCGCATATGCTCGGTAACCACAGTATGTTTATTTGAACCTTCCAAGTTCAGAGTGCACTTTTGAATGATAAGAACGCTGAGGCTATGGTTACCTGATGCGGTAAGCAGCTAGTCACACATGGCTATTGGATTAAAATGAAAAATAATTTTTAAAATGCCCTTCTTCAGTTGCACTAGCCTCATTTCAAGTGCTCAGTCACCACGTACAGAGCATTTTCATCATCACACAGAATTATTTAGGGCGTCACTGCTCTGCAAATTCTTGAACTATAGAAACTCAGTGTTGAAACTTACTGGTCAGTAGAAACTTTTTTCAAGTAATACATAAAACCATTACCTGGAACAGAGTTTGGGTGTTGTTCCATTCAGAAAAGAAAAAGCTTAATCACAAGGGAACAGTGCCAATTTCCCTAGGACAAGGCCAGAGCTAAAATTCCAGAGTTGAAGGGTATACCAGACTCTCTTCAAAATACATCATGCTTGGGACGCCTGTCATTCTGGTCTTAGATGGAGGCAACAAACTGTTTTCTCCTGCCCCACTCTCATACCGAGCACATCTGTGACCAGATGCGTAGGGGTTTTTTTTTGTTTTGTTTTTGTGCCACACACCAAGCAATTTTCTAGTGAACACCAACTGGGTGCCCTATAATTCAATTCTGATACCATTTACCTTAGGAAATGACAAGGGTTTTAAGACCTCTGTGCCTGGAACCAGGGCCAAAGGCCAAATACATTTCTTATTATACTATGGTAGGTTATCTCTCTACCTTTGTTTTGTTGGTTTATGCTTGGTTAAAAATGACTTCTCCAGCTCTGGTTCTATTAAATGAAAAGCAGCATAGATGCATACTCTAATGAAAGGAGGGAGCCTACATGTAACATTATCACTTATGTTCTGGGAACCAATGTCAAGTGAGATTGGCATAAGGGCTGGTGACTGCTTGGGTGAGTTCAAAGAGTGTTACCTGGGAGGATACTTCAGCCAGGTAAAGGGCACTGAAGATCATATACAGAGTTGTCAGGACCTAAGAGAAGTATTTTGGGAGTGTCTGTGAACATGACAAAGTTCTTAATCTGCATTCCACAGGAGCAAAGTCAACACGAACCATTAGAAAATATAGTTGGCCCTCTGTATCTGTGGTTCCAAATCCATGAATTCAAGCAACCACAGAAGAAAAATATTCGAAGAAAAAAATTGCATCTGTACTGAACATGTACAGATTTTTTTCTTGGTCATTGTTTTCTAAACAATACAGTGCAACAACTATTTACGTTGTATTAGGTATTATAATTATTCTAGAAGTGATTTAAAGTATACAGGAAGATGTGCATGGGTTATATGTCCACATTACACCATTTTATATCAGGGACTTGAGCATCTGTAGATTTTGGTATCCACCAGGCGTCCTGGAATCAATGCCTTATGGATATCAAGGGACAACTGTATATGTAAGCTTAACTGTTTTTCTAATGCAATATACCACATGAAAATTCAGCTCAATATTATAGCAATTTCAAATTTTCAGACTTGAACAGGGAAATTCTCAAAAACTAGTTATCTCCCCATTCAGCAATAGCTCCTACTTCCTGTTCCTATGTGGCCAAGGCTGAGGGGGTTGGGAGGATCCAGTTACTGAGGGCTGCTTTCAAGAAGGGTGTCTAAATCTCATACAAGGATTTCTATCAGGTCTGCTTTTGCTGAAAGGACTTTAAAAATGTTTTCCACCGGGCCCAAACCCACTCTTGGCAGCCACATATAGGCTAAGTATCCCTTACTTGAATGCTTGGACCAGAGTATTTGAGATTTGGGATTTTTTCAGATTTTGGATTATTTGGATTATACTTACTGGTTGAACATCCCAAATACAAAATTCTGAAATCCAGAATACTCCGGTGAGTATTTCCTTGGTACATCATATCGGCACTCAAAAAGTTTCAGATTTTGGAGCATTTGGGATTTTGAATTTTTGGATTTAGATTGCTCCTCTGGTTTAATACTTGATGTTGTTGTTCTCTTTCTTCTTTAGAACCTCCTAATTCTCTGGATCTTAATGGCACTCATCCTCAGAGAATCAAGCTCACAGCTCCAAATATCAATCTTTCTCTGGACCAAAGTGAAGGATCTATTCTTTCTGATGATAACTTGGACAGTCCAGATGAAATTGACATCAATGTGGATGAACTCGATACTCCCGATGAAGCAGATTCTTTTGAGTACACTGGCCATGGTAAGTCGCTAAGTTGGCAAGGCCAAACTTAAATGCTAAGCAAAATGTTTTCTAACAAACCTCTCATCTTTGTGCCAGTGGATCATTTCTGTGATTTCTAGAAGCTTCTGTTGGTATGTCAGGTCATAGATGGCCGTGATTGACAGTTTGAAGCTTGACAAAGTATAGTTCACAGAGGTCATATATAATCATTGCTCTTTATTAACCCCTACTCTGTGCTAGCATTTATGCTAGGCACTGGGGCTAAAGGAAGACTGTCACATGCTGTGTTGTCAGAGACCTGGGGCTGGGTTGGCAGAGGAAGGGAATTTCATCCGGATGATACAGTTTGAAGAAGAGAAATCAGAGCTTGACAATTTATTAAGTTCCCACTGTCTGCAGTGTTCTTTTTGTTTGTTTTTGAGAGGGAGTCTCACTCGGTAGCCCAAGATGGAGTGTAATGGCATGATCTCGGCTCACTGCAACCTCCGCTTCCCAGGTTCAAGCGATTCTCCTGCCTCAGCCTCCCGAGTAGCTGGGATTACAGGTGCCCGCCACTACGCCCGGCTAATTTTTGTATTGTTAGTAGAGATGTAGAGATGGGGTTTCACCATGTCAGGCAGGCTGATCTCGAAATCCTGACCTCAGGTGATCCACCCACCTCAGCCTCCCAAAGTCCTGAAATTACAGGCATGAGCCATCGCACCCGACCTGTCTGCAGTGTTCTTTTCCCCAGATCCTTACATGACTGACTATTCAGACGCTAATCAGATGTCACCTCCTCAGAGAGGCCTTCTATAATCAAAGGTGCTTCCCATTTCCCTACTCCCACCACCTAGTCACTCTCTGTCCCAGTATTCATTTTATTTTTCATGTATCAATTCAAATTGTATTATTTAACTATTTGTTTGCATCTTTACTGTCTTTCTCCTACCATTCGGATGTGTGCTCCATGAGAGCAAGGACTTTATGTTTGATCCTGCATCTCCGATAAAGTAGGAAGGAAGAAGGGATGGTTTAGGGGGAGTGGGAGAAATGATGAAAAGGAGATAATTAAAAGCCATCAGATCATCCAAGGCTGACACTCCTGATACGAACATCAGTCTTTAGTTTCTTCTCTTGCTCTATGAAATTTGGTTCAAGAAATATGTACAAATATAAAGCTTTTGCTTTTTTTTTAAATTTTTTAATTTTTTAATGCCTGGCATTATGTAGTTTCTGTTTCAGTACTAGCCAGGGTGGAATTCTCTGAAGTTACAATATTTCAAAGTGAAAGCGAGAGAGTCTGGGACACATTTGTTGCTTTTATTCATTTTAAAAATTCACACAGCCGGGCGCAGTGGCTCACGCCTGTGATCCCAGCACTTTGGGAGGCCGAGGTGGGCGGATCACGAGGTCAAGAGATGGAGACCATCCTGGTCAACATGGTGAAACCCCGTCTCTACTAAAAATACAAAAAACTTAGCTGGGCGTGGTGGCGCGCGCCTGTAGCCCCAGCTACTCGGGAGGCTGAGGCAGGAGAATTGCTTGAACCCGGGCAGCGGAGGTTGCAGTGAGCCGAGGTTGCGCCACTGCACTCCAGCCTGGCACCTGGTGATGGAGCGAGACTCTGTCTCCAAAAAAAAAAAAAATTCACACAATCTTAAAAGCAATACAGTCCCACAATTAAGTGATGGCCTGACTTTTAGAGACATGCTAGTTCCAGCAGTTCCACTCCTAGAAGAGCATAATTAGAAAATTCACCAAATTAGCTAATTATTTCAGCCAATGGTCATTGAACCAACAGGGCTACTACCATGACCAGCGTAGTTCAGACTACCTTGACAGAACTTAAGGCTTTATTTCTCAAATTAAAAAAGAAAAAAAAAAAAAAAAAAAAAGGAAACGGCTAAACTACTTGTTTTATAGTCTATTACACTTAAGTAGAAATTTTTTTTTTTTCTTTTTCTTGGTTTTTTTGAGACAGAGTCTCACTCTGTTGTCCAGGCTACAGTGCAGTGGTGTGATCTCAGCTCACTGCAACTTCTGCCTCCCGGGTTCAGATGATTCTCCTGCCTCAGACTCCTGAGTAGCTGGGACTACAGGCACGTGCCACCAGGCCTGGCTAATTTTTGTATTTTTAGTAGAGATGGGGTTTCACCCTTCTGGCTAGGCTGGTCTCAAACTTCTGACCTTGTGATCTACTGGCCTGGGCCTCCCAAAGTGCTAGGATTACAGGTGTTAGCCACCACGCCTGGCCAGGTAGATTTTTTTTCACATAAGTTATTGAGGTACAGGTGGTATTTGGTTACATGAGTAAGTTCTTCAGTGTAAGCAGAGATTTTATATTGCATTTTTATCATGTGTGAATTTCTATAGTTATCTGGGTAGTTGATTCTATAGGTGGAAATACACAAATAGGAGGTGAAAGGAGGTCTGGAATTTGTATTCTTTCCTGTCATCCCAGAGAGTCTTCAGCAGCTCCTCTATCCATCCCAGTTGCCCCTCCCAGCTCCTGCTCTTTTCCCGCTAATATATTAAAATCCCATAGAAGACTGTGGCATGACCCTACTGGCCCTTCCCTCATCTCCGCATTTGCTTCCCTGTTGCCAGAAGAGCTGTGTCACACCACATCTGAACCTTTTATTTTTATACACAGTAAAACTGTCGAGCAAAGCAGTGGTGGCTGAGCAAGCTGGTAATTAATGCTGCCACTTGCTGACATGGCGCTTTTAATTTAGTTGACATAGCTATGTTGAAAGAACCAGTTTAATGGCCACAACCCTGCTTTTTTTAGGTCTTAAATGCAAAGGACAGAATTGGAAAGTAAGTTGAATTTTAAAATCTACCTTAATTTTCAAATGAAAGGTATATGGTCAGACGTTTTAAACAAAAATATGAAACTTTGAAAACACAAAGTACCTCTGAATAGCTGTAGTTTGTAAACATGAGGACATAAATAAGTGACTATATAAGAGGGTTGGATTATAAATATGTTTTAGTCCTGAAGTATGAAATTAATGCTTGAAAGCAGCCTGTTTCTTGCGTTTCTCGTGTGAGCATTTTGAACCAGGCATATACATTCTAAACAAAATAGGGGTTTTTAAGGTACAGTTTTTCAAAAACATTTGGTCCTTAATTTATTTTCTTTTAATGAACACTTTTTCATTTATATTTTTCATTTATATTACATTTTCATTTGTATATTTTCATTATATATATTTCATTTGTTTCATTATGTATATTTCATTATATATTACATATTTTCACTATTTTTCATTTACATATTTTTAATTATATATTATACACTTCATTATATATTTCATTATATATTTTTCATTTCATTTATTTTATTTTATAGATGAGAACACTGAAGCACAGAGAAGTTCAGTAATTTGCCTAAGTCACACAGCTAGTCGTTGCTCTTAGTTCCTGGTCCATGCTGCTTCCCAGTGAATATGCTAACAATGAATGGGAAAGGGTCTGTTACTAGATTGGGCTTACATACTTGAAGCCAAACGTGACAGCTCCTGCTCACATTTAGACCTCTTTTTATCCAGTTTTCTTGACTTGGGGACTCTAAAAAAAAAAAAAAGTAAGAGTTACTCTACCAGATGCCTGAAGGTTTTTCAGGCCATTTGCCCATTTTATTCAGTAGCTGTTGACCAAACACCTCTGCCAGGGTTTTTGCTCACAATGCAATTTTGCTTATGGAAAATCTGTGAAACTCACTATCAAAAGATGTTCAATTGGTCTTTCCTTTCAAGCAATTTTCTTTAATAGTTGTGTCCAAACAGTTGGGAAATGTAAGTTAAGGTACTGTCATATAATTAAGGTTTGATGTCCTTTCATGTGAAGTACCAAAAATATCAAAATATATAGATAATGATGGACTTGGGAGCTCAGTCTTTCATATTAAGAAAGATCTGAGTTTTCTCTTTTTTAATACTTTAATTTACTAATCCTAGAAACTTAAAAAATATCCAGAAGTCAGTAAAAACAATAACCCATTTCTGTTTTCCAAAGTTTTTTTTACCACCATTCGGATCTTAACAAAGGTATTTCATAAGGGAAGTGGAAAAATGATTAATTTTAGCCTATTTCTGATAAGAATAAGAAATTCTCATGTGCTCTTATATTTTAGATGCCCACACATGATGTTTAGTGACCTCTTCTAAATGACCTTTTTAAAAATTAACCCCTGATGACAGTTTTCTTTGTTAATAAGGCACCCCAACATTATTTCCAGATAATCAGGGTGTCACTTCATTGAACGTCCCCATCCATGATTTTCCATTATTTTCACAGTCTGCAGGCAACCAGCTTATAAAATCAGTTTTCCATTTTAACTCTAAATCAAGTGCTAAGCTTATTTTGTCTTATCCACCAGCAGCCTTATGCCATAATGGTGTTGTCTGAAAGGAGGACTTTTCTTTGTATTTCGTGTGCTAATATTTTACCTGCAAATTAACTGCCTGCTTACTGTTTGTCACCAAAAAAAATCTGAAGACTTTTTAACAGTATATAGGATATCTTTCTTATAACCAGAAAAGCTTCAAACATGTCTCCTAGGAGTACTCACATTTAATGAGTGCAAGATTGTGATATAGAAAGCTTTCACAAATGCAACTGCCTACTGGAAGGCCACAGCTGACGTCATCATTAGTTATTCCATTATGAGCACCAACAGTGCACTCCCCACTGAGACCATTCAGGGGCTTGTGTGCTACGTCATCTCAAAAAGACATGAGCAAATGTTGAAGCAGACTTCTCCCCTGTGTACAAAATTTTAATTGGCTCCAACAGTCACTGGGAAGAAAAGCTCATCATTGAGTAAAGGACACAAAGAAGCAAGTATTTCTAAGTGAAGAGGCATGAGACCAAAAATTAAATTTAGAGAGCGTCAGGATAGTTAAATGAGACCCAAAAATTTTTGCAAGTAGCGGGAAAATGAAGCTTGTGAGGAGGATGGTAAATTATAGTTAGAGCAAAAGAATTATGAAGATCAGGAGGGTTTTGCTAATACCAGGAAGTCAGTAAAACTATCTTTACTTCTTACTAGCTTGTATTGTTGACTTCTAGAAATGAACAACTTAAGAAAACTTAATGTACCCCTAGCTCTTAGATAACTCTTTCCTCCATTTACATCAGCCAGAAGAGGAAAGAAAGGAGGAACCCTAGTAACTTGCAAGCTCCCACTCTCTGAAACATTAGGAATTACACCCCATGAAAAGGTCCAGCCCTGGACTTTTACACCAAAACAATAATGCTGTTTTTATAGGAAAATGTTGATAGGAGTGTGTGAGTATACACATACATACTTTTAAGGTAGAGATGTCCTTTCTTACTATGATACCATAATCAAAAAACAAAGAAAAAATTAGCAGATTCTACTTCATAAAAATATTGAATTTCTATTTGGCAGGAAAAGATAGGTATATGTTTAAAAACTAATCACGGGGTAAGCACAAGACCAAAAAAAAAAAAAAAAAAGTCATGACACACAATGAAGTCGTGCACCAAACCTTCACCTAGTTAATAAGGACCACAATAGGGAAAGGGCTTCAAAAGTACCTTATTGTCGGGAAGAGAGATGTAAATAGCGTAAACCGTGAAAAGTGCTTACCTTCTTTAATAATTAAAGAAATTCAAATTAAAACAGTGAGATCATTTCCTCTTAAATCATCAAGGGTTGAAAACTTTGATAGCCTATCAGGTTCTTGACAATGGGGGGAAATCTGGCCCTCTCCTATATTTTGGTGTAGCATATTTAAGGGCAAAAACGTCCCAAAAACTTCAAGTTATTATACCTGCTGGTTATAAGTGGTTATACCTGCTGACCCAGCACTCCATTGCTAGAAAGTTCCCCTATAGCAATATGTGTACAAATAAGGTAAGATACCTTCACGCAGATGCTTACTGAAGCAAATTCTTTACAAACGACAACAACAAAAAGAAAACTACATTTCATCACCATGGGATTGGTAAACTAAAATACATCAGCAAAATGGAATACTTGAGGGCTACTTTTAAAAATGAGCAGGATTTATATTTATTGAGACAAAAAGTCTATACTATAGAGAGAATATATAGTATACAATATAATATATATTAAAATATATATGTAAATATACATGTTAAAGTGTGTGTGTGTGTGTGTGTGTGTGTGTGTGTATAGACAGGCCCTCTGTCAGCTAGGCTGGAGTACAGTGGCATCTCAACCCACTGCAACCTTGATCTCCCAGGCTCAGGTGACCCTCCCAGCCTCCTGAGTAGCTGGGACTACAGGCATGTGCCACCACACCCAGCTAATTGGTGTATTTTTTTTGTAGAGAGGAGGTTTTGCTATGTTTCCCAGGCTAGTCTCAAACCTATACCATTTGAATAGAACAATCTGTATAGAACATGCAGAATATACAGAATAGTCATACTTTTTGAAAAATAAACATGTCTGTGTATGTCCAGAGGAAGAGTGATACACATCACATAGTAATAGATGAGTGGCATTGGCGATTTTTATTGTTTCATGAAGAATTTCTTCTGTATTGCTGGCACTTGCATTAATGTGGTTTACTTTTTAAAAATGAACTTACTCTTTAGCGCAACTTTAGGTTCACAGCATATTTGGGCGGAAAGTACAGAGTTTTCCTGTACGCTGTTTCTCTACACACATTCACCCTCCTTCACTATCTACATTCCCAAAGTGGATGGTTTGTTACAATTGATGAACCTGCATGGATACATCATTATCACCCAAGGTCCGTAATTTACATGAAGGGTTCAGTTTGTGTTGTGCACTCTATAGGTCTGAGCAACTGTTACAGTGGCAGCATGGATCCACCATTATAGTATCATACATAATGGTTTTTCTGCCTTAATTCTCTGTGCTCTGCCTATTTCTTCCTTTCCCCCAACACTTGGAAATCACTGATGCTTTTACTGTCTCCACAGTTTTGCCTATTCCAGAATCCATATAGTTGGATTCATACAATAGGTAGCTTTTTCAGGCTGGCTTTCTTCACTTATGCAATTAAAGTTCTTCCATATCCTTTCATGGCTTGACAGATCATTCCTTTTTAATGCTGAATTATATTCCACTGTCTGGATGAATCACAGTTCATTTTTCATTCACCTACTGAAGGACATCTTGGTTGCTTCCAAGTTTTGGCAATTATAAATCAAGCTGCTATAAACATACACGTGCAGCCTTTTGTGTGGGCATACATTTTCAGTGCATTTGGGTAATTACCAAGGAGTATGACTGCTAGATTGTAAGGTAAGAGTATGCTTAATGTAAGAAACTGCCACACTCTTCCAAAGTGGCTGGACCATTTTGCATTCCCACCAACAATGACAGTGAGTTCCTGTTGCTTTGCGTTCTCACCAGCATTTGGTGTCAGTGTTCTGGATTTGGGCCATTTAGGTAGGTAGTGGTATCCTGCGATTGTTTTCATTCAAAATTCTGTAATGACACATGATATGGAACATCTTTTCACATGCTTACCTGTCACCTGTGTATCTTCCTTGTGAGGTACCTGTCCAGGTCTTTTGCCCATTTTGTTATTGTTGAGTATTAAGCATTCGTTGTATATTTTGGATAACAGTCCTCATCAGATATGTGTTTTGTAAATATTTTCTCCAAGTCTATGGTTTGTCTTCTTCTCATTCTCTTCGTCTTTCATGTAAAAGTTTTAATTTTAATGAGGTCCACCTTATCAATTATTTCTTTCATGGATCACGCCTTTGGTATTGTATCTAAAAAGTCATCTTTGCACCTAGGGCCAAGTACATTTTCTCTTCTTCTAAAAGTTTTATAGTTTTGCATTTTACATTTAGGTCTATGATTCATTTTGAGTTAACTTTTGTGAAGGATCAAAGGCCTGAGTCCAGATTCATTATTTTGCAGGTGGATACCCAGTTATTCCAGCACTATTTGTTGAAAAGACTATCTTTGCTTTACCGTATTGCCTTTGCTTCTCTGGATTGCCTTTGCTCCTTGTCAAAGATCAGTTGACTATATTGGATACGTGTTTCACTATAACCATAATAAAGAATGTAGTATACAATTTTTTTTTTTTTTTTTTTGAGACAAGGTGTCACTGTGTCACCCAGACTGGAGTGCAATGGCACCATCATAGCTCACTGCAGCCTCAACCTCCTGGACTCACATGATTCTCCCACCTCAGCCTCCCAAGTAGCTAGGACTACAGGCTCATGCTAACATATCCAGCTAATTTTTGTATTTTTTTGTAGAGACTGGGTTTTGTCATGTTGCCCAGGCTGGCCTTAAACCCCTGAGCTCAAGCGATCTACCTGCCTTGGCCTCTCACAGTGCTGGGATTACAGGCTTGAGCCACTATGCCCAACCAAAAATTTTTAACATGAGGGACTTTTAATAACATTTGCAGAAAACAAAACAACCCTATCTTCATCCCACAGAAATGACCATGGCAGAGCTAGAGCAGGCCAGAGGGTACCAAACAGGATGAAGAGGGTCTGGTGGATGGAAAGTTCACTGGAGGGAAAGGAGGGTGTGTAAAACAGCATCAGAAGATAAAACTGCGTCAGAATCCAGAGTTCTGAGGGAGTAGAGACCAGATGGGAAATTGAGGCCCAGGAAGGGAGCTAAGATTGGCATCCTAGGGTCCTAACTCACGTAGGAAGGATGAAGCAGGAAGGGCTTCTAGACAGATGGGTGGATTTGCACAAAGGACACAGTGCTTGGTCTGAAGCCAGTGGTTTATGGTCTGTCCCTGATAAGCTGCTGCATGCTGGTGGGAACACAGTGGAAGCCTGAGTGAGCCAAGGCTCTGTAGGTGGTAGTAGCTGTTGGTGTTGGCAAAAAAGCCTGGGATTGCTTCCCAACCGAACTTCATTTTGCTATCGGAGTCATTGGTAATTAGACACTTTTGAATGTATACTTGCAGATTCTTCCAGAAGATAATGGTGGTGTTGTGGCTCCCTTATAGATTACCTCTATTTCCAGGAAATTATCCAAGTTTTCCTTCATTTACTCACTCACCTTCCCAATTATTTTTGAGTGTTCTGAGTAAGTTTGCAAGCTAAGTAGGGAGCGGGTTGGTGGAAGTGAATCTTAAAGGGATTCAAGGCACGGTTTCTTAGCCCAAGGGACTCGCAGCCACTTTGTAAAATAAATAAGGAGAGTCACACACTTAAGGGACAATGTGATAGGTTAGAAGAGCTGAAAAAGTTAAAGGTTTTGACTGTATTTGCTTAGTAACTGTGAGCTGAGGCAAACTACTTCAGAATCAGTTTTTGCATTGGTATAATGACCAACTAGTACCTGGTACAAGGTCAATACTTAATACAGTAGTGCTATTATCATCATCAAAGTGCCATAGAAAGAAGTGAAATGCAGTGTAAATTCAATGGCGCTTTTCCAGGAATGGAAAAATAAGAATGATAATATCGGGATTATTGTGAAGGTTATAAATAACCTTTTCTTGTAAGTTACTTAAACATACAAAAAATAACCATCATTACACTCTATTAATACTTCTAGTAAACATGGAAACAATTGCTGCTTATTTTTTTAAAAAATAGTTACCTTTTTTTGAATGCACAAGAGTAAATTTCTTCCCAGAGAATGCTCAGTAGGCTTTTTTATTGTCTTAATGCACCCATCAGTTTAGGAGTCTTGTGCATTTGGGGTCTTGAAGCATTTCTGGTTTACAAAGTTGTTTCTCGCTTACTGTAAAATCTTTGTGTGGCATATTCTGAAACAGTAAATAGAAAGAAATATCAAAGTTATGTCCAGGTGTGCTCCCAACAGGAGGCTCAGCCCAGTTGTAAGAGTCTTAGAGTAGGAGTCTTGGCTGGTAGTATCATCACAATTCCAAGCTGAGGGCCCCAAAAATTCTGAACACTGAAGCGATGTGGCCTCCAAACCCTAAGATTTTCTGAGCCTAATACGCAACCTTTCACACCATTAGAAAGACCTGCAATCTTTACCCTGATCCAGGATGAGTTGGTCCTGGCTCACGCACACCCTGGACCACCACCCATGCAAGACAGCTCAAGCTTTGCACCTAGTCTCACTCTCAGTATGGTCTTAGCGATTGATCTGGTTGTTCAGTTAATAAAAAGACTTCATTGAGTATACTTTATGTCGTCAGGATAGTGCTAAGTTCCATAAAAGCTATAAAAAACAAGGACTTCCATCAGGTTGATTCTGCAGGATGTAGCTTACAGTTTGCTGTTTAGCTGCCTGCATTGTGGAGGACTTGCACCTTCAGCCCTGCTCTGTGCTTTGTTTCCAGAAGATCCCACAGCCAACAAAGATTCTGGCCAAGAGTCAGAGTCTATTCCAGAATATACGGCTGAAGAGGAACGGGAGGACAACCGGCTGTGGAGGACAGTGGTGATTGGAGAACAAGAACAGCGTATTGACATGAAGGTTATCGAGCCCTACCGGAGAGTCATTTCTCACGGAGGTAGTCAAGCTCTGTATGAATCTGGGAAACGGGGGAAGGGGCAGCCATTTTATTTAAAATCAGAAAGTGGGTCTAGAGTTCTCTGGAACACCACATCTCAAAGGCCCTATTCTATAGTCAATAATCAGGGAACTATAGAGCCGAGTATATTTCCTTATATTCAATTCAGTAAACATTTGAAATCCTTTTAGGCCAAGACAACTTTCCAATATAAAACAGGATTCTCATGCTGCTTATAGCTACCATCTTCTGTGCAAATTTACTGAAAGCCATAGTTGTCTAATTTAGATGTCTGTTTGGCATTCTTACCAGTCCACTGTAGGGTTGAACCAAATAGAGTACGTGACACCATGGCCTGTATCATAACACTATGCCTGAGCTGCTTCTCATTACAAAATGATCTTTTCAGTCCTCTTCAGCAGCTTCGGGGATTTTTTTTTAGACTGGGCTTGGTAATTGTTCCCACTACCTGAAGTTTGCCTTTCTACAAGCTATAGTAAATCTAGGCCTGACAACAGCCAACCCCAGTCAAAGCCTCTACCTGTTTGGCGAGAGCCAAGGGAGAGAGAAAAGTGTGTTTTGTATTTCCAGCACTTTCTCAAGGGCTCCTGGAGCATAGGTGGCCTTGGTTAATTTGGGACTCACAAAAAGTCAGATGCCCGCAAGCAACAGATTTAACATTGTCGACTTCAGAAAACGTCGACAGCATTGTGATTTTTCTGCTTCATGCCTTCCTTTCCCGAAGTCCTGAGGCACCGCTGTAACCACCCAGCTGTTCTAGAAAGAGTGTGAGCTGACAAGGCAGTTGTGCTCTCTCGATTCACTCTCCCTTAATGAGGACAGGGAAATAAGATTCTTGGCACTGCAGTAGAACACTGCTTTTGTTTTCTATTATAACAAGCAGAAGGATGTTCTGTTATTTCAATTAAACCTTCCTCTGCCAGCAGATTTTTCACCTTCCATCCCATACGTTGCTACCCCCAGGTAAGTATCAAGACCACCCAGGGAACCTGACCACTGTAGCAAAGGGGAATGCCAGTCCCTGCCCTTGGCCGAAACTTTTTTTTTTTCTTGCCTTACTGTTTGACCTGAAATGGAAATAGGACCCCCTGACTGCTGCTGTGGAGTCAGGGGCAGTTTCCTCTAAGGGAAATCTTGCCCATAGCCCTTTGGAATGAGAGTTGGCCCAATCTTGCTGAAAGTGACACACAGCTGGCTGTAGAGTCAACCCTTTTGTTTTTATGTGAAAACCGTAAGAGGAACACTCAGTCTTCCCTATCTTCCCAGGTCACACCTCCTTTGCACCACCTATCAGGTATTTTTGGTTTGTTTTCTTTTTGAAAATAAAACAAAGGGTGCCTGTAAGAGGAGTACTCTGTTGATTTTTTAAAGTATTAAAAAATTTAAATGTCTGTCAAATCAAAGTCACCCAGTGATAAGCCCTATAAATATTTTTACCATCAGCTCTTACATGCAGAGCCCCTGTGAAAGGCAGCTCATGGTCCTGCTGCTCTCCTAGGGCTAGTTACCTGCTACTATCCAGTAGGCTTGCCTGCTTGTTCTTTAGGTGGGCTGGGTGGCGTGGTCAAGCCCATCAATCTGTTGTCCACATCAGGAGAGAGTGAAGAGCACTGATGGTCAGAAAATGCCGCTGCTTCTGCCTGTCACAGTCTTTGTAACAATTCACCTGAGGCCTCAGGGCTAACCTGGTTTGCTGTGCTCTCCGTCCGTGCCACCTCCTCCCTTTGGCATTTGCTCTTCTCCATTCTGTGTTGCAAGCTCAGTTTTTGTCTGTGTGACTGATGATTTGTTTTGAAAAGAAGGCCACCTCCCCTCTCCCCAGCCCTGCCTCGGCCCTCTCCAAGCACTGGCCTGCATGAAACATGCCTCTGGCTGCACCCATCCAGAACTTTAGCGAGATGCCACCTTTTCCTACACTCTGACCAGCTTTTGTGCTCTGTAGCTAAAGATACTTGAGATGTTACTTATGAATTTGCCAAAGCTTTGTCTTCCACATTGGGAGTTTACACCACTCTCTTAGACCACAATGATGAGAAAGCTCCTTACTTACCAACCTACTGAGTTTGTCCTTCTGGCTTCTGATGAGCATTTAAAAAGCAGCAGTCACTTCACAGTGAACATGAATCTTATTTGCTGCTTGGCATTTTGCTGTGAGGAAGTTTTCTCATTCAGGCCAATAGAGAAGTGCCAGCTGCACAGTGTTCGATGCCTAAAACTGTAAGGCAGGGGTGATCAAAAGAGCTACAGAAGTTAGCCCCGAAGCCAGGCCCTGCCAAGTGTCCCACCTGTTGAGAACACTGGTGGCATGGCAGTACTTGAATAAATAATTCAGTCTTCAGCATTGGTGACCTTGATATGAGCTATTGCCAGAGGCCCTGGATATGATATAAAAGAATGAGTCTCAAAACCCATCTCTACCACTTACTAGTCTGTGACCTTGATATATTACTTATCTTCTCTGGGCCTCAATGACTTCATTGAGCCCATGAACAATATCTCTGCCATCTGCATAAATAAAAGTAAAGAGGTGTTTGGATGGGTTTGCTCAGCCAACAATATGGGGTCCTTCTGAGGCTTTTTTTTTGAACTTGGAGCAGAAAAACCTATTTAAATAATGGAGAACAATCACCCCAAATAATGTTAACAAGGAGTTTCCTCTCTTTCTTTTTTTTTTTTTTTTTTACTTCTCTTATTTCATTATAGGAGATTCAGGTAACCTTCTCTGCAGTCTTGCCAGACAAATGACCCTGGAAATAATGAGGAGAAGAGTCACTGGCTGGTGTCTGTGTGTGTGTGTGTGTGTGTGTTTTGGTTGTGACTGTGACATCTTTCCTCCGTCTCCATTCCATTCACTGGCCAGCAAACTTGTGTTACATCCCTTTCATGCCTGTCTGTGTCACTCAGGTAAGGTTTGCGTCCTGGCTTCAGAGGGTCTCAGGAGACGCCCGGTGGGGTTGCTCAGGCACCCCACCCAGCACATACACCCTGAATTCACCTCACCTTTATTGGGAAGAGAGTCTAATGAAAGAAATGTTTTAAAACCAGACTTCAAATGAATTGTGCTGTTGCCAACAGGAAACTTTACTTGAGTAAGCTGCATACTTGAGAACAGAAATTGAAGGGTTAGCTGATCCCCTCCAAGGTATTTGGGAGGGGCAAAAAGTAAACGATCCTACGAATTCTAGTTATTGCACTTTGCCTGCAATTATAACATTATCTATCTGATTTTTAACTTTAATTTTTTTTTTTTTTAGCAGGAAGCTGCTATAGAAAAATTAAGGTATTATCTGAACTATCTCCCAAGCCTGCCAGTGGCACTGGCTGTTGATTTAGGAGGAAAATTTTCCTGTGGAAATCTTTTTCTTTTATTTCCCTCCTTCAATTATCCCCTCTCCTATTTTCTTCCTTCTTTTTTTGGCTTTTCTCCCCTTCTTAAAGCTCCTCTACCCAAAAGTACAAAACAGCCATTTTCATTTCTAAATTTCAGTACTTTTCATATTGAGACATTTCTTACTTAGACAGCGATCATGAAGTAGTAAGCTGATCCCATAGTATTCCTTTAGTTAAATGAACTCAGACGAACATGACGCTACCACATTCAAAGGGCAGACCGCATTTACACAGTGAGCTGAACCGCCATTTAAAATGACGTCTGAGGTACTGTTTCCAAACCTCAGTCTTTCCCTTTGAAAAAAAAATTTCTTAGAAGTTCTCTGGCAATAAAGAAATCAAAGTAACTGAGCAGTCATGATCTTGAAATTACAGTAACACTCTGGAGCCGGACTGCTACATTTAGAAAGACGCTTTTGAAAGGATGCTTTCTTACTTGCTTTTAAGTTGGATTCATTGTATCTGTTGTCTCTTTTAACGAACTTTTGTTTTTTCATCGTGCTGAAGATGAACTGTTTATCTTTGTGATGTGAGGGTTAGGATAGCTAAGCCACCATATCCTTTGTGGATTTCTATTTAGTTATGCATTCTTCAGAAATGAAATTGTTTTAACAAGCAATTCTTGTATTAAAATATATCTCCTCCTGCCATTTTCCTTCATCCTGCATTCTAAAAAGTAGTTGATAAATACCTGCATATTGCACCATGGAATATTATGCAGCCATCAAAAATGATGAGTTCATGTTGTTGGTAGGGACATGGATGAACCTGGAAACCATCATTCTCAGCAAACTGACACAAGAACAGAAAATCAAACATTGCATGTTCTCACTCATAGGCAGGTGTTGAACAATGAGAACACATGGACACAGGGAAGGGAGCATCACACACTGGGGTCTGTCGGGGGGCAATAGGGGAGGGACAGCGGGGGGTGGGGAGTTGGGGAGGGATAGTATGGGGAGAAATGCCAGATATAAGTGATGAGGAAGAAGGCAGCAAATCACACTGCCATGTGTGTACCTATGCAACAATCTTGCATGTTCTTCACATGTACCCCAAAACCTAAAATGCAATTTAAAAAAAGAAAAAAAATACGTGTATATTGGAAAAGATGGAACTAAAGCAAAAAAATTCAGAGAGAAGCTGCAACGTTGCTCTCTCACAAACATGTGTTACATCAGTTGAACACACACATAGGTAGCGTCTAAGATATATAGTATAAATACTGTATACAACAATACTGTATCACCACATGTAGTATAAATATTGTATACAACTACCTTAAGTTAGTAATACACACAAGCCCATAACTGCGTATACTTTTAGTCGGTGTTGCTCTCCTCCCCCATCTTTTTTTGCAGTAGAGTCACATTCTCTTGTAGAACACATCTTATTAAACTGCTTTTTAAGAGTTAACTAACTCCATCCAAATCCATACACAGCCAATACTTTACTGCCATGTAATCACTGGTAGGTATTTAGAGTTCTGAAAAAACTAACACATTGGTTTCTGGGAGGACTGAACCAGGCTTAAGTGTCCTGTCTTCCTACACAAAGCTTGGAGGAAATCTCTATTTAATGATTCTACAGTCCAGAACTATATGACATAAATTGCAATTGTTTAGACGAGGATACTAAAAAATAAAAATTCAGATATTGCTTCCCTTTTTAAGTGGGAAAGACGCATGACATTCCGTATAGCTGCCTGTGGGGGTCTGACTGACACCTGCTGTGAGTTTCAAAGAAACTATGGGAAATGGTAAGCTTGCTTAAAAGACAGGGCAATTCCAAAATGCTTTCAAAAGATGGGGAATGGTGTCCTGAAATGCATCTACATGTTCTTTGACCCCTGGAGTTTCAATGGCCACACTTTCTGCTTTTCCCGCCTGCTATTTTCTCAGCACCACCTGGAAGTAGCACCTCTACTCCTCCATCCCATGTTACTAGGAAGCAATTGTCAACTTTTCTGGCAAGTACAAAATTTCATACGACTCAAATATAATTTAACCAGACCCATTTTTAGTTTTCCTCCTCTTGCAAGAGGAAGTTTTCTTGCTCTTCACAGAATTCAGAATCTAGCCCCTTAACAGAACCCAATGTGTTAGTTTTTTCAGAACTCTAAATACTCCCTGGATGATTACATGGCAGTAAAATGTGGGCTGTATATAGATTTGTTGTTGTTTTGTTTGTTTGAGCCAGAATCTCGCTCTGTCACCCAGGCTGGAGGGCAGTGGTACGATCTTGGCTCACTGCAACCTCCACCTCCCAGGCTTAAGCCATTCTCCTGCCTCAGCCTCCCAAATAGCTGGGATTTGGGAGGCACGTGCCACCGTGCCCAGCTAATTTTTGTGTGTTTAGTGGAGATGGGGTTTCGCCATGCTGTCCAGGCTGGTCTTGAACTCCTGGCCTCAAGTGATCCACCCACCTCAGCCTCCCAAAGTGCCGGGATTACAGGCCTGAGCCACCACACCTGGCCAGGGTGTATATAGATTTGGATGGAGTTAATTAACTCTTGAAAAGCAGTTTAATAAGATGTTCTCTACAAAGAGACAGTGACTGTACTGCAAAAAAGATGGGGGAAGATATGCCCCAAAATATACCCAGTTATGGGTTTGTTGTGTCATATAGTTCTGGACTGTAGAATCATTAAATAAGAGATTTCCTCCAGTCTTTGAGTAGGAGGATGGGACATATGCTTAAGCCTGATCTAGTCCTCCCAGAACCCAATGTGTTAAGTTTTTTTCAGAACTCTAAATACCCACTGGCGATTACATGGCAGTAACATATTAGAACAAGGCCAGGCTAGAACTTTTCATGGGTTCTTACACTGTTGATCCCAGGGGCACTAGAGGCCTCAAAATCAAAATAAAGATGTTTTACTTGTCTATTCACTACTATTTGATCACTGGAGTGTGTGAGTCAGAGATTATATTGCAGTTCAGTGCCTAAATTCTCCCTTAAAATTAAGCAGTGTCTAAAACGAAAAAGAACTAAAGAGGATCAAACAGAATATCTTTCTTAGCCATCAGAAGAAAAAAGTACTGTGTAAGTACTTATATATTAATATTACAGAAATCAGACATTCATAAATCAGTCTTGCTCTCTCATTTTTTTGTTATGTTGAATATTTACACACCCTGTTCACAACTATGTACAACACATCCGTAATACATGAATAGCCTACATATGCAAATATAACTGCACTGTATTTTTAACACTGTAGAACATAGATGTTAACCACTGAAAGACAACTATATGTGTATATACTACAGACCTATAGTCAATCCCCATTTCATGTTGCTAATATATCCACAAAGACATACTTGCCAAGGCTTCAGATTTATCCGTTAGGTCAGATATTACCTTGTTAAGAGCTTTCAATTGGTTACAAATGTCTTTTTGTTTGTCCCCCAGGATACTATGGGGACGGTCTAAATGCCATCATTGTGTTTGCCGCCTGTTTTCTGCCAGACAGCAGTCGGGCGGATTACCACTATGTCATGGAAAATCTTTTCCTGTGAGTGATACTTACGACAAAGTGCTTTGAGTTAATGTCTGTGGCATGTAATGGCAGATAGAGCATCTTTAATTAAAGAAAATAGATGATGTAGAATATTCTAAGCCTTAGATGAAAAGTCAGTAAGGTTTCCGTCAAAGAATGTTGCTCAAGGGGCTAAAACATTTAAAAGGGCTCTTGTCGGTAGAATAGACTAAAAACAAAATTCTGTAACATTTCCTTTGGGCAAAGTATTATTTTTGTTCCTTGATAACATGTTCTTCGTCAGCTAAGACTGACTATAACCTGACTTCATTTATATCTGCCCTTATTTAACCTGAGTTACCCTTAATATTTGATAACATTGTTGACATTTTTCAAAGTCAGGATTCTTTCTAACCCATATATTTTTCTAGTGTACCTACATTTAAAAAATAGGTAACCATACCAATAAATGAGTAATACTCTCAGAGGAATGCTCTTAGGCAGCTGTATTCTTCCCAGGGTAAAGAGGTAATGGGCACAACCATTCTTAAATTTCATATAATGTTATGTAATTATGGTGTCAGTCAGAGGAAATATTTTATGTGGGAACTGAAAACATTCCTCTTCCTTCCTTGATCAGATATGTAATAAGTACTTTAGAGCTGATGGTTGCTGAAGACTATATGATCGTGTACTTGAATGGTGCAACCCCAAGACGGAAGATGCCAGGGCTAGGCTGGATGAAGAAATGCTACCAGATGATTGACAGACGGTATGCGGGCTCTATTATGTAATCACTATTTTGACTTCCTCAATAGTGACTATATTGTATTCTCTTTTAGTCTACTAAAAATGCGATCACATTTTAGGAACATTGAGTTATGTGTATTTAAAACAATAAATTATAGTAATATTAATAAAAGTGTGATTTGATGCCTAAAAGTTGAAATAAAGCAATTCCCCTCTAAATTTTATTAAATGTAATTCAAACCTGGCAGACCAAGTCTGTTTTAAACTATGCGCACGCTGTTGTCACAGGAAGGTGCAATTTGAGCTGATAAGCCAAAATACCCCTGATTCTTTAGTGGTATCATGTGACCTCGCTGCCGTTTATGTGAACTGGGACTATTGTGATTTGGAGAACCATTGTGCTCTTATTTCAACATTTGCTGTCAGTTCAAGTTAGCCACTAGATTTATGCACTCTAAGAACACAATCATTCTATTTTACATTTGTTTCTATGAGAAAATGAGGTTCAAATCATACAAGTTTCAAATTACGTCTCAAAAAATCATTCTTGTCATGAATCATGGCCATTCTATATATTCTCACTAGGTAATAGTAACTTGCATAAAACTCCCTAAAATTTACACACACACACACACACACACACATATATATATATGCTTTTTAGTTGGAGTATCAATGTTACCCAGGCTAGAGTGCAGTGGCGTGATCTCAGCTCACTGCAACCTCCACCTCCTGGGTTCAAGCGATTCTCTTGGCTCAGCCCCTTGAGTAGCCAGGACTATAGGCGCCAGCTAAATTTTTAAAAATTATTTTTAGTAGAGATGGGATTTCACCATGTTGGCCAGGCTGGTCTCAAACTCCTGACCTCAGGTGATTTGCCTGCCTCGGCCTCCCAAAGTGCTGGGATTATAGGCATGAGCCACCATGCCCGGCCTAAATTATATATATTTGTATTTAGGAATATGTTTTCTGTTTAATTCCCACTGAAAATGGGTTAAGAGTAATGTATTTTTTCTTTTTTCAAAATAGGTTGCGGAAGAATTTGAAATCATTCATCATTGTTCATCCATCTTGGTTCATCAGAACCATCCTTGCTGTGACACGACCTTTTATAAGGTATAGTTATTACTGTCATCAAGTAAAAGTACTGCTAGTAGATTTAAATATGTACTCATTATCCTAAAAATAAGAATTCATAAACTAACAGTACCCAGGGAAATATATTTGTCTCTGCCTTTCCTGGAAAGTTACTTTGGACTAGTTATTGAGAGTCCCTAATTAAGAGAGAGAATGTTTTCATGATGAATATTTCCCCCAGGTCATTATAAGACATGACCTCTAAATTGCTTGCTGTAAACACGGAAGAGGAAGTGGTGGGATTTTCATGCCACATTAGAAAGGGGAATAGATAATACATTTAAAGTGATATGCTATTATGTAGAGAACAAGAAAGGTATAGTAACATGACAATGGAAAATAAAGATGAATCAAAGGCAGAAACAGAAGCCATATCATGTCTTAATTGTTCCATTTCTTCTGAACAGACCTACACAGCATTTGTATAACTATCAAAGTTATATAGAGTCTGGGCAGCCATTTTGAGAGCTGTGTTTTGATCACCCATGAGGAGTCTTGGTTTCAGTTCAGTGAATATTATTTGTCACTTATTTTATATTAGGTTCTGTGTAACCTTACATCTTGGGGATGCAAAGTAAAATAAGATATGGTTCATAATATAGCAAGACTTCTCATAGCTAAATGAAAGGAATAATATTTATTTTCTAGATAGCTTTAAAAACAGAATAAAATCTTGCCCACCATCAGGGTACAGATTAGATTAATGGAAATTTTCCTATCTTAAAATTATTAATGAATTTCTTTTAAAAATTCTAATAACTTCGCCTCTGGAGAAAAAAAAACTTTAAAATTTTGTTTTGTACATCAATTTTACTGTAACTTCCAAATTCTACCTTTCTTGTTCAGAATTTACTTTTATTTATTATTCTTATTCCCCACTTCCAATGACTGAGTAGCAGGATTCACCCTCATTTCCCTGTGGCAATGGTAGCTGTTTACCATACTATGTTAAATTGCTTTTAAAAATACCATGACCAATCAGGCAGGGTGGCTCACGCCTGTAATCCCAGCCCTTGGGGAGCCAGAGGCAGGCAGATCACTTGAGGTCAGAAGTTTGAGACCAGCCTGGCCAACATGATGAAACCCCATCTCTACTAAAAACATAAAAAATTAGCTGGGCATAGTGGTGGCATGCCTGTAGTCCCAGCTAGTAGGGAGGCTGAGGCAGGAGAATCATTTGAATCAGGGAGGTGGAGGTTGCAGTGAGGCAAGATCATGCCAACGAACTCCAGCCTGGGCAACAGAGTAAGACTCTGTCTAAAAAAAAAAAAATATGTAAAATGACCTATTTAAGGTATACAAAGAGCCACTTCTTTTAGTAATTTCAGAACATGCTTTAGGGAGTAGGAATCAATGTATGCTGATAAGCTTTAAAAATGTTTAATGGCTAGAAAAGTAAACATTAGCATTGTTACTGATTTATCGATGTTTGTTTAATAATTCAGCTCTTATAAAACAAATGTTTTTTTCTTAAGTAATGTTAAAAGATAACTTTAGAATCAGTTTATTTGAGCAAAAAATGATTTATGAATCCAGCCTTACTTCAAACCAGGAGAGGTTCAGAGAGCTCCACCCAGCAAAGTGGCCAGACAGTATCTGTCCAGAGAAAAACAAGACAATGAATAGAAATAGCTTGATTGGTTACAGCTCAGCAGTTACCTTATTTGGGTACAGTGTGATGAAGCTTTTGCCTTATATGGTCATGGTCTGATCATTTGGCAACCTGTGATTGCTGAAGCCCAGCTGCTTCGATTGGCTGAGACAGCTAATTTTTGCAAAAATATACTCATAAGTTAGGTTGGAATTTTATTTACATACTATGTTAGGTTGCAGTTTGCTACCTAGGAACTCCAAGTACAGAGAAAGCCTCAAGCCAAATTTAGGTTAACAATAAGAAAACATTTGCTACTGTAAGGATATTGAAAATTATTATAATTCAACACTACTTATTGAAGGGAACTTCAAGATAATAACAATGACAACAATAGCGATAAAAGTATAGCAATAGTGTTGTGGTCAATTATGACTAATAATGGCTTACATTTATTGAGTGCTTATCTGCATGATCTCATTTAACCTAATGATAGTCCTCTGAAGTAGATACGTTTTTGTCCGCTTTTTGTTTTGAGACACCCAGGCTAGAGTGGAGTGGCACAATCATGGCTCACTGCAGCCTCAAACTCCTGGGATCAAGCAATCCTCCCGGAACCTTAGCCTGCCGAGTAGCTAGGAGTGTGCCAGCACATCCAGCTAAATTTTTTTATGTTTTGTAGAGACAGGGTCTCATTATGTTGCCCAAGCTGCTCTCAAACTCTTAGGCTCAAGCAATCTGCCTGCCTTGGCCCAAAGTGCTGAAATTATAGGCATGAGCCACCATGCCCAGCCTGAGACAGATACTGTTGACTGTTTCCATTGTATGGGAAAAACTTCTGAGGTTCAGGGAGGTCAAATAAATTGTCTAAAGCAGGAGCCAGCAAACATCGTTTACAAAGGCCAAACAGTAAATAGTTTAGGCTTCACTGGCTCTATGATCTCAGTCACAACTACTCAACTCTGCCATTATAGAGCAAAAGCAGCCAGAGGTAACATGCAAACAAAGAAGTAGCTGTGTACTGATAAAACCTTTTCTTTTTTTGAGACAGAGTCTCACTCTGTTGCCCAGGCTGGAGTGCTGTGGTATAGTCTTGGCTTACTGTAACCTCTGCCTCCCAGGCTCAAGCAATTCTCCCATCTAAGCCTCCCAAGTAGCTGGGACTGCAGATGTGCACCACTACGCCTGGCTAAGTTTTTGTATTTTTGGCAGAGACAGGGTTTGCCATGTTTCCCAGGCTGGTCTTGCACTCCTGAGCTCAGGTGATCCTCTTACCTCGGCCTCCCAAAGAGCTGGGGTTACAGGCATGAGCTACCATGCCCTGCCTCTGAA
The DNA here is from genome assembly GCA_004027835.1 of Alouatta palliata. NCBI lineage: Eukaryota > Metazoa > Chordata > Mammalia > Primates > Atelidae > Alouatta > Alouatta palliata. The sequence continues at coordinate 43,018 of PVKV010010041.1, forward strand.
GAAACTTTATTTATGAACATCAGAATTGAATTTCCTATGATTTTTACATCAAAAAATATGTATATATTTTTTGAGATGAAATCTCGCTCTGTCACCCAGGCTGGAGAGCAGTGGCGTGATCTTGGCTTACTGCAACCTCTGCCTCCTAGGTTCAAACGATTCTCCTGCCTCAGCCTCCTGAGTAGCTGGAATTACAGGCACGTGCCACCACACCCAGATAATTTTTGTATTTTTAGTAGAGATGGGGTTTTGCCATATTGGCCAGGTTGGTCTTGGACTCTCGACCTCAAGTTATCTGCCTGCCTTAGCTTCCCAAAGTGCTGGGACTACAGGTGTGAGCCATGCACCTAGCCAACATCATATTTTTATTTTTATATTTTTTTACCCACTTAAAAAAAAAAAAAACAACAAAATCTTTCTTCACTTGGGGACTATAAAAATCAGACAGGCTTGTGCATGTAATTCCAGCTACTGAGAAAACTGAAGTGGGAGGATTGCTTGAGACAAGGAGTTCAAGATCAGCCTGGGCAACATAGGGCGACCCTGCTTCTGGAAAGTTTGTTTTAAAATTTAGCTAGGCACTGTAGCATGTGCCTGTAGTCCTAGCTACTCCAGAGGCTGAAGCAGGAGGATCACCTGAGCCCAGGAGTTCAAGGCTGTAGGGGGCTATGATCACATCACTGCACTCCAGCTTGGGTGACAGAGTGAGTCCTAGTCTCTAAAGAAAAAATAATAAACTGACAGCAAGCTGGCTTCAGCCATGGGCTATCATTCATCAACTTCAAGTCTAGGGTGATACAGCTTATAAATGATAGACTCAGGCTTTGAACCCAGTTGTCTGCCCAATTCTAAAGAAAACCTACATCAAGTACTTCATAATTCTATTCTACAATTTCATCATGTAGGAGCTTCTTTAAAGATCCTCCTTTGAATCAATTTACATCAGTGTTAGAAACTTGTAGATTGAAAGAAGAGACGACTAAAATGTATTATAGGTCTTTTCACTGCTGAAGGGTAACATCTATGGTAGAGGTATATGGCAAGTTCATTTTAAACAAGGAGTTATTGGCAGTTTGGAGATTTCTTAGAAAACTTAAAGCACAACTACCATTCGACCTAGCAATCCCATTACCGGGTAAATACCCCAGAGGAATATAAATCATTCCATCATAAAGACATATTCACGCTTATGTTCATCACAGCACTATTCACAATAGCAATGACATGGAACAACCTAGATGTCCATTAACAGCGGACTGGATAAAGCGAATGCAATACATATACACTATGGAATACTACACAGCCATAAAAAATAACTAACTCACGTCCTTTGCAGCAACATGGATGGAGCTGAAGGTCATTATTCTAAGTGAGTTATCCTAAGAAAACCAAATACTGCATGTTCTCACTTACAAGTGGGAAGGAAACACTGACTACACTGCAGACACCAGGGCCTACCAGAGGGTGGAAAGTGGAGGAGTGAGGATCAAAAACTACCTGTCAGGTACTATGCTCATTAACTAGGAGACAAAATAATCTGTACATCAAACCACTGTGATATGCACTTTACCCACATAAAAACCTGCACATGTACCCCTGAAAGTAAAATAAAAGTTGTTGAAAAAAAATGAGTAATTTGTCTGGATTTGGAAATCACATAGCTAGATTGCTGTGCAGACAAGTAAACAATTACAATACAGGATACAATTGTAGTTTGAGGAAGTGATGACTCAAGGTGGGGGTGAGTTTGGGGATATACCTTGCAGAGAGCGAAAGCTGATAATTAGCATCAAGAGAGGCTTTACAGAAAGAGGCCTTCCCCCAAGGTGAGTTTTGAATGACTAATAGGATTGGCCAGCTGAAATTAGGGAGAAGAACAATCCAGGTTGAAGAAATGGGTAGAGAAAACGGCAGATACAAATACATCAATGAGGACAGAACATAGCATGTCCAGAGAACTGTAAAATTCCAGTGAATGTTTAAAAACCTCTGGAGCTAGAGGTTTTTCCTTTGCATGACTTCTTCTCCCTCTCAGTTACCCTCTCAGTCTTTTAGCAAAACCTGAATTTAGCTCAACAACTCCACAGGAAGAAAAAGGTTTAATGTAGCATATCAGCGGTAATGTGTGACCCAAGACTTATCAGGAGGGCCAGAAACTACTGTATGGAGAGGAAAGTCACAAGTCACCACCCAAAATTGCAAGTAAAGTATTAAAGATAGATGGATAGAAGAAACACCGCAAAAAACCTTCTTACTAGAATGCACAGTAGTTAAATGCAAGGCAGTACAGATGGCAGACGGCTCGGTAAGATCCCAGGAGACTAAAAAGGCCTTTTCATTTGAAACATTCAAGAATGTTAGACCCTTGATCAAGTTCTCTTTCAAGTGGAATGATATATTTTTTAAATTAGTTTGGAACAACACAAGTAATAAGAAAATGCATTCTTCAGAAATGCATCCTATCATTATAGGTAAGACCAAGTTCTTCCTTTAACAATTACCAGTTTCTATTCCTAATCCCCATCCCCAGAGGCAAATTCTTTCATCAGTTTCATTAGTATCCTTCCAAGTTGTTTTCTGTGCATTTACACATATCAAAAACAAACACATTTAGATGAAAGTTGCTTGTAATTTAAATCTAATTATTGGAACATATTTTTGAATGTTGGTTCATCTAGAATAAACGTTCAACCTAAAATTTTAAAAAAACACAATTTAAAAAAAATACAAGATAAATGAGTTTACATATATTTTTAAAGTATCATCAAACTTGGTAGATTGTGAAGGAACTAATGATGAGATTTCTGTTTCTTACAAACAAGTAAGTAAACAGAGACAAATGAGCCATAAAGCAGTGACTATTCAGAGTAGCAGAAACCACTGGGAGGCTGTACAATGTGTGGTCAAGAGTTTGAACGTCAAGTCAGACTGCCCAAGTTAGGGCTCCGCCATTTACTAATGGTGAGACATTGGGCAAACACTTAACTGCCCTGTATCTGTTTGAAAAGAGGATAATAATAGTATCTACCTCACTAGGCTGTAATAAGAAATACATGCATTCATGTATGTAAACCACTTAAAACAGCATTTAGCCAAATAATGCATGATCTCACTTACATGTAGAATCTAAGAAAGCTGAACTTGGGCTGTGCTCACTGGCTCACGCCTGTAATCCCAGCATTTTGGGAGGCTGAGGCGGCCGGATCACGAGGTCAGGAGTTCAAGACCAGCCTCGCCAGCATGGTGAAACCCCATCTCTACTAAAAATACAAAAAATTAGGCATGGTGGTGCACCCTGTAGTCCCAGCTACTCGGGAGGCTGAGACAGGAGAATTGCTTGAACCCAGCAGACAGAGGTTGCAGTGAGCCAAGATCGTGCCACTGCACTCCAGCCTGAGCCACAGAGTGAGACTCGTTGAATTTATAGAAGTAGAGCATGGACTTGTGGTCATCAGAAGCTGGGGGTTGGGTGTGAGACGTTGGTGAAAGAGCACGAAATTTCAGTTAGGAGGCATAAATTCAAGAGCTCTGTTGAACAACACGGTGACCATAGCTAATCGTAATGTATTGCATCATAGAAAACTGCTAAGAGAGTAGATTTAAGTATCAAAAAAATCATGTGAAGTGCTACATATGTTAATTAGCTCATTCTAGCCATTCCACAACATACACATACTTCAAAACATCATGTTATACATTTTTACATGGCAATTTAAAAAATAAATGTAAAAAACAAAACACTACCACCACCACCAACAAAACAGTGTCTGGCACATTGTAACTAGTCAAATAATGTTACCCTCTCAGTGCTGGGCCAAGGTGTTAAGTATATCAGGATTTTCAAGAAAAGGCAATCGCCCTAGAATGGATAAGGTAGCGACTAATATATATTTTTTCTTTTTTAGTTCAAAATTCAGCAGTAAAATTAAATATGTCAACAGCTTATCAGAACTCAGTGGGCTGATCCCAATGGATTGCATTCACATTCCAGAGAGCATCATCAAGTAAGTCCTGATGGTTTCAGAGATTTGTTAAGAAATAGTATAAGTTGAGGCTGGGTGTGGTAGCTCATGCCAGTAATCCCAGCACTTTGGGAGGCCAAGTGGAGGAATCAGTTGAGCCCAGGAGTTTACAGTCAACCTGGACAACATAGCAAAACCCCGTTTCTACTAAAAATATGAAAATTAGCCAGGTGTGGTAGCATTTGCCTGTAGTCCAGCTATTCAGGAGGCTGAGATGAGAGGATCACCTGAGCCTGCAGAGTCAAGGCTACAGTGAGCTGTGATCGTGCCACTGTATTCCAGCCTAGGCAATGGGAGTGAGACCCTGTATATATATCTATATCTATATATGTATATGTTTGGAGAAGTAGGTTGCAAAAGAAGTCAGTTCTGCATCACTGGGGAAATGGCATTATTTTATTTTTAAAATAATATTAAATATCCTCCAATAAATAAAATTTTTTCCTATAATCTATTGATAATTGTTATGTTCTTTCAGATCCTCTTTCACATACTCTTTTCCTGGGGTTATTGATTATTGTTCATTCTTACCTTGAATTTTGCTACCACTTTGGAAAAAATAACAGTTACACTGGCTAACTGGTGGTATATTGTCTCTACTGGTTAACAGTGTATCAGTTTCCTGTGTCGTTCCCCCCGCCCCCCGCCTGCCACCGCCTCTCTGCTCTGCACAGACAAGACGGTCTTAGCATAGCTTGCATTTCTCTACACAAAGTAATTTATCTACATGACCCTAGGAAAATAGAAAGAAATAACTCTTTCTCTGTTTCTTCTAAACCTTTTTTTTTTCTCATGATTAGGTAGAGGGCATTTGCTTAGTGGTGGGTGGGGCGATGAGGAATGGTTTCCTTGCTCAATAGTGGGTAACGCAGTTTTAGCATCAGCATCCTGCCTGGGTACTGAAGTTCTCAGGATGATGCTACAAAAATTAGGATGAAATTTAACAAAATAAGTACTTGGATCTGGGATTTTAAAACAGGGATATTGGAGAACGAATACTTGTATCTGGTACATTGTTGCAAAGAAGATTGTTTTCTATGTGTCTTTTTTTTTTTTTTTTTTTTGGTCCACTGTATCTGAATCACTAGTTTTGTTCATTTGAGTAAAGGGACTTAACCATTAGCTCAAAGAAAACAGGCAAGTATCATTCATCTTCCTCCATAAAATGAATAGCAAAATGTACCTCTTATTTGGGATTCCAAAAAAAGAGTCCTCTCACTTTAAAAAATAAAAAAAAAAGAAATTTAAAAGGCCCAACCCAGAAACTCGAAGGAAAGAATTCTCATGCAATGTGTATCTATGATATACCCAGCATAGCAGTGTTCTATTTATATCATTTATTTGACTCCCATAGTAAACCCCTGTTTTACAGATGCAGGGGAGATAACTCAAGTTACTTATGCACAGTTTAAGTGGGAACCAGGAAGAGATGGAACTGGAATTCAAATTCAGGTCAGCCTGACATCAAAATTCCCATGTCCTTTTCTAGTAGATTCATTTACCCATTTTAGAGTATCCTTCGAAATTCAAAGCTCAGAAGTAGATGCATTTGGTTTTTCTACATAACCAATATCAGACATGAACACAGGACACTGATTGGGCTTATAGTGGTCAGTTGGCTCAGCTGAATTAAGTGGAGTGTTCATAAGATCCTAACGGCTTCAACCCTCATTAGCTTCATAATGTTTCCATAACCAGCACAACTCATAGCTCTGGGCTGCTGCCTCAAAAAGGTGTACTCCATCTTCAAAACCCACTTCTACTCTTTAAATTTAAAAAGTATGGAGGTAGGGGGCGATGGTTCATGCCTGTAATCAGCACTTTGGGAGACAGAGGAGGGCCGATAGCTTGAGTCCAGGAGTTCAAGATCAGCCTAGGCAACATGGTGAGAACCCCGTCTCTATGAAAACACACAAAATTAGCCAGGTGTGGTAGCATGCACCTGTAGTCTCAGCTACTCAGGAGGTTGAAGGGGGAGGATTGCTTGAGCCTGGAAGGCAGAGATTGCAGTGAGCCAAGATTGCACCACTGTACTCCAGCCTGGGTGATGGATTAAAAAAAAAAAAAAAAAAAAACTACTATGGGAGCACTCACACATTCTATAAGATGACAAGGGTCTCTCTTCTAGTGGAACTGAGCACTGACCACTTTCCAGGTAAACATGGTAACCCTCCAATGGTGTGGCAGAGGCAATACAATGAAAAGTGAATGGGCTTTGGAGACTTAGATTTGAACTTTCCCCGCTGCCTCTTGATGGCTCTGAGACTTCAAGTCACCTATTAAAATGATTAATTATTAAAATTTTCTGAGTCTCAGCTTCAGCATCTGTACAGTGGGCAAGTAAGTTGCACTTCATGGAGTGGTCCTGAGGATTGAATGCAAATGGTACACAAAGCCCCTGCAAAACCTTCCAGCACAGTTTGCAATCCAGAATCTTATTTATTGTTACACATGTTGCTTTTAGAGATTCTCTGTCATATGGGAAGGTTCAAGTGAGAAGTATACCCAGGACAGTTTCATTCATCTGCACACATCCGTTTTCATGGGTTCCATTTGGGAAAAGTTACTTCAGGAGAAAGGGTTCTATTTGGAAAAATTTTTTTCTAGAGGAAGAAATTTACCACCATGCATGTGCTGCCCACATGTCCGTGTGTTTTTCTGTTTTCTGTAATTCATCTACTTGGGATGTCCTTTCTGCCATTTCTGTTACTGACCTGCATTGCCTCAATTTCGTGTTACGCAAATTTGAAATGGATACAAACCATGGCTCCTTTTTATCACTAAACAACATTCAAAGGATCTGATCTCAGCCACTCCCAAGACCAGTCCTCAGCTGAGATGAAGCCTGTCATCAAAGGGCTCAAATGACAGAAAAATTTGCCCAACCTAGATCCAAATTTATAATCATTGGTTACAGTTGATTCTCATTATTTGTGGCAATTATGTTCTATAAAGTCACTGCAAACACTTAATCAGTGAATACTGAACTAATGTTCCCAGGGAAAATACAGGTTCCTGCACACCTCTGGTCACAATGTTTTCATCAATCAATCAATATATAACCTTGTTTTATGCGCATTTCTGTTTAAATGAACCTGACTTAGTATATATTGTTGATTTGTGAACATTGAACTCATGCCCAGCAGTATTGGAACTTGTGTCTAAACAAAGCTTATCTATTTTCTTCATAAGACACATCACAGCCTTCCTGCTCTTGGGAATACTAGACAGTATTTTAGCACTATGCTTGGAAGCTCATTTGAACAGCAAAATCGCTAGCGAAAAATACAAAAATGAGAAAAATACAGCCCTAAATAGGTTGTGAAAAAGTCACTTGTTCACAATGTGAAACAAAAAGACAGAGCCTCACACATGGCCAGGTGGCAATGTGTACATGGGGCAACTCCAATTTTTCGCCACTCTGCACATGTCCACAAGTGACCCAAAAAGTACCTTTTATTGATTTTGTGGTTACAAATACATGTTAGTGAAAAGGCACGTTTACAAACATAGAATCTGCAAATAATGAGGACTGACTGCATATATTCATAAATCATAAACATTGTTATCTAATGAAAATAAGATTTCTCCCACATGCCAGTTTTATTATTACAGTCATGCATGGTGACAGGGACATGTTCTGAGAAGTGCATCTTTAGGTGATTTCATCATTGTGCAGATGTCACAGAGTGGACTTAAACCTAGATGGTAGAGCCCACTACACTACCTAGGCTATCTGCTATAACCTTTTGCTCCTAGGCTACACACCTGTACAGCATGCTACTGTACTGAATACTGCAGGCAGCCGTAACACAATGGTAAGTATTTGTGTATCTAAACATAGAAAAGGTACTGTCCAATTACGGTGTTCTACTTTATGGGATCACTACCATGTATGTGGCCCATCACTGACCCAAATGGCATTACATGGTGCGTGACTATATTTGGATAGGCATTTTCTCTCATGATTTGACTGTCGTTTAAATCATTTACTTGTCATTTTTTCCATCTGTTTGCTCATTTTCCTTATGGCACTCATTTTTTTATCTCGTAAGGTATGATGAAGAGAGATCTTATAAGAGAAGTGTGAGGTAAAAATCTCCTGTTCTCCTATTCATGCTGGACCATGTGTGTGTGTACACCAGTGTTTTACTTGTGGGTGACCTCAACATGCTACCAGAGCAAAGGTCACTGTATCAGTCTTTTGTATGCCATTTCCAGTCTTTGTCTTGTGTGTGAAGCTGTTGAGGTCAACCTAATTTGCAACTGAAACCTACTAAACCAGATACATCCCTGACTTGGCCCAGGCTGCAAGCTAACTCGAACTGTACCCACCAGACTGACATGGATGATTTCAGCTTGATTCAGCCAGCATGTTTCTGATCCCTTTGCAACTTTTATATCTACCTTTTATGAAGGAATTTGTAAACTCAATGTACATAAACACTGAATGGGAGGAAACGACAGCATATTTAACGGAAGGAGTGCATCTCAGTGCTCCAGAAAACAGTTTTGAAAAGCACATATGCACCACTTTCGTTTGGCTCTGCTTTGCTAAGTGACTGTCTCATGCTCTGCTTGCTTCTTTTTTGTTTCTTTTCCACACCAATAATTTTTGCTCCTGCAGACTGGATGAAGAACTGAGGGAAGCATCAGAAGCAGCTAAGTAAGACTTGGTTTTCATTTAGCAGCTGGCATGATGTTGGCTTGCATTTCAGAACTGAATTGGGAAAATGTGCATGCCTGGTGTTTTATTCCTGCTTCCTGACAATAATGCACTTTAGAAATTCTCTTTCTCCTATAATACATGTAATCTCTATTGTTCTTACTACAGTCTGATTTTCCCCATGATTTTGGTTATACTGAGGACTGCATTTGTCACCGTTGTTGTTTTTTAATGTACATGAAATTCTAGGCACCACAACAAAAGAACACGTCACAGGCACTGCCACGTATAGTGTGACGTCCAGATGATCATTAGGTATTGAGGCAAGAGAACCTCATTAATTCATACCAATGGGGAGGAATAATAACACATCAAAATTTGGAATATTGGCTCTGGGTGCGGTGGCTCACACCTGTAATCCCAGCACTTTGGGAAGCTGAGGCAGGTGGATCACCTGAGGTCGGGAGTTCAAGACCAGCCTGACCAACATGGAGAAACCCCGTCTCTACTAAAAATACAAAATTAGCTGGGCATGGTGGTACATGCCTATAATCCAAGCTACTTAAGAGGCTGAGGCAGGAGAATTGCTTGAACCCTGGAGGCAGAGGTTGCAGTGAGCCAAGATGGCACCATTGCACTCCAGCCTGGGCAATAAGAGTGAAACTCCATCTCAAAAAAAAAAAAGAAAGAAATTTGGAATATTTTTGTAGAATCGATTTCATGGCTAAGAGTTAAAACAACAACTGACTTAATGACTTTGGAAATACTGCTTAACTAACAGCATCTGAGCTATTTTGATGAATAGAAAAAAAGCCATTGCCCACTATTGTTAAATTCTCAAAAAGGCAAAATTATAATTCTCATGCAAATATAAAATGAATACATGCTATTATTATATTCAACTAATTATATAATACAGGAACCTCTAAGGTGTTAAAGCCAGTTCAAAGAACATTTGAGCAGCTAGAAATCTATAGTTAATTTATAAAAGAGTATTTGGGTAAGATTGTTGGGTTAGATACAAAACTGGTTAATAACCAACAGGGCAATAAACTGTAATACTGAGGTTGCCTTTTCCACTGGACTGAAATTATTTGCATCTCTGCTGGACAAGAACTGCAAGTTAACCTCTGCCTCTGTTGAGTTGTAAAATAGCCCAGCCAATAGAAAGTCAGCCCAGCACTGCTTTGAAAGAATTTCCAGTCATTCCCTTTTCTCATTTCCAAGTTACAAAGAAATTTTCTCTTAATACACATTAGATATAATCAAGTACTATTTGAAAAGTTTGCTGTATTAAGCACATTTTCTTCCCCATTTTAAATGTTGCTTATGCTGTTAATTTTTATAATAAGTTCCCATTTTATTAGACGTTGCAAAAGCAGAAGGCCTGGACAATGTCTCAACAGCTATAAATTCTGAATAAATAAAATCTAACTAATAGACATTTTCTGCATAGTTGTAAATGCCAATTCCTCATTAAAACAATCCATTTAGACATATTTTCCCCTATGGTACATTTTTACTGTAAGTTACCTATAGGATTATTTGCTTGTAGTGTGCCAATCTTTTGTGTTAAAAATTAAAGGACAGGTTTTTGCTTTAGAAAGTTTAGGGGGAGGGTGTGCCAAGATGGCCATGAGAAGGCAACACCAGAATGCAGCTCCCAGTGAATGAGACACACAGGGCTAGAGGACTTCACGATTCCAAATCAGGTGCCGGGTTCATTTTGGTGGGACTGATAGGGCATTGAAAATAGCCCAGGGAAGAAGCCGCAGGGTGAGAGCTGCCCGGGGGGGGGCAAATCAAGACGGAGCGGGGGGCGCATCCCCACCTGAAACGTGCTGCCAGCTTGGAGGGTCGGTGGGGGGAGGGGACTTCACCCTTTCGGTGCTCTGATTCGGATCCTGTGTTTACCTCATTACTCCTACAACCTGTGGTCCACGAGAGCCCTGACAGACTGTGGGACACCGTGGGTAGCCGATGCAAATCTGAGCAGCAGCTCCTACCGGGGAGGCAAGTTTTCACATGGACTTGGGCAGAAGTTTGGACTAACGCCAGTAGGACAGACTAACGCCAGTAGGACAGACTAACGCCAGTAGGACGGACTGTCCCACAGAGGGAGGCGAGTTGAAAGCAGGGAAACAGACCATAAGGCCTGCCAGGCCTCACCTTCACAGAACTAAAACTGAAGCCCTCGCTAGAGAGCGTGGCAGCAAATACACTAGCTTGACCCCAACCAGGATGATCGAGCTCTGGGAGAGATGCCATTCGGAAGGCGGGGCCAATCTCACCTGCAAACAAACTCCAGGGAAGGACCACCCACTCAGCAACCTTACTGAACTCGAGAGAGCCCAGCAACGCCCTCTACAGGCCAAAAAAGATATAGCCCCAACCTCAAAAGAAAAAAAAGTCCACTCAGAGACTCCAGCTGAAATCACAAACTTCAAAGATCAAAGGGAGATAAATCCACAAAGATGGGGGAAAAAACAGCGCAAAAGGATGAAACCATTAAAGAACAGAACACCTCTTCTCCTCCCAGGGATCACAACTCCTCACCATCAAGGGAACAAAAAAAGAATGAGTTTGACGAATTGACAGAAGCAGGCTTCAGAAGGTGGGCAGTAACAAATTCTCTGAGTCAAAAGACCATGTTTTAACCCAATGAAAAGAAACTAAGAACCTTGAAAAAAGGGTAGACGAAATGCTAACTAGAATAACCAGCTTAGAGAACAACATAAACTACTTGATGGAGCTGAAAAACACAGCACGAGAGCTTTGCAAGGCATACACAAGTTTCAACAGCCAAATCGATCAAGCAGAAGAAAGGATATCAGAGATAGAAGATCAAGTCAATGAAATAAAATGAGAAGGCAAGATTAGAGAAAAAAGAGTGAAAAAAAATGAACAAAGCCTCCAAGAACTATGGGATTATGTGAAAAGACCTAATCTATGCTTGATCAGCATAATGAATGTCATGGGAAGAATGATTCCAAGTTGGAAAACACTCTTCAAGATATTATCCAAGAGAACTTTCCCAACCTAACAAGGCAGGCCAACATTCAAATCCAGGAAATACAGAGAATTCCACAAAGATACTTCTCAAGAAGAGCAACCCCAAGGCATGTAATTGTCAGATTCACCTGGGTTGAAATGAGGAAACAATCGTAAGGGCAGCCAGAGAGAAAGGTCGAGTTACCCACAAAGGAAAGACCCATCAGACTCATAGCGGATCTCTTGGCAGAAACCCTGCAAGCTAGAAAGGAGTGGGGGCCAATATTCAACATCCTTAAAGACAAGAACTTTCAACACAGAATTTCATATCAGGCCAAACTAAGCTTCATAAGTGAAAGAGAAATAAAATCCTTTAGGGACAAGCAATTGCTCAGAGATTTCGTCACTATAAGACCTGCCTTACAAGAGCTCCTGAAGGAAATACTAAACAGGGAAAGGAAAAACCAGTACCAGCCACTGCAAAAACATACCAAATGGTAAAGAACAACAACGCAATGAAGAAATCACGTCAACTAACAGGCAAAACACCCAGCCAGTAACAAAATGGCAGGATCAAATTCAAACATGGCAATGTTAATGTTGAATCTAAATGGCCTAAATGCCCCAATCAAAAGACACAGACTGGCAAACTGGATAAAAAGTCAAGACCCATTGGTGTGCTGTATTCAGGAGACCCATGTCACATGCAAAGACTCACACAGACTCAAAATAAAGGGATGGAAGAAGATTTACCAAGGAAATGGAGAGCAAAAAAAAAGCAAGAGTTGCAATCCTACTCTCTGATAAAATGGACTTTAAACCAACAAAGATCTAAAGAGACAAAGAAGGGCATTACATAATGGTAAAAGGATCAATGCAGCAAGAAGAGCTAACTATTCTAAATATATATGCACCCAATACAGAAGCACCCAGATACATAAAGCAAGTTCTTAATGACCTACAAAGAGACTTAGACTCCCGCAGAATAATAGTGGGAGACTTTAACACTCCACTGACAATATTGGACAGATCAACAAGACAGAAAGTCAACAAGGATATCCGGGACTTGAATGCAGATTTGGACCAAGCGGACCTAATAGACATTTACAGAACTCTCCACCCCAAATCCACAGAATACACATGCTTCTCAGCACCATATTGCACTTTCTCCAAAATTGACCACATAATTGGAAGTAAATCACTCCTCAGCAAATGCAAGAGAACAGAAATCATAACAAGCAGTCTCTCAGAGCACAGTGCAATCCAGTTAGAACTCAGGATTAAGCACTCAAAACCGCACAATCACATGGAAACTGAACAACTTGCTCCTGAATGACAAATGGATAAACAATGAAATGAAGGCAGAAATAAAGATGTTCTTCGAAATCAACAAGAATGAAGACACAATGTACCAGATCCCATGGGACACATTTAAAGCAGTGTCTACAGGGAAATTTATAGCAATAAATGCCCACATGAGAAACAAGGAAAGATCTAAAATCAATACCCTATCAACAAAATTGAAAGAGCTAGAGGAGCAAGATTAAAAAAAAAAAAAAAAAAACTGAAAGGCTGGGAGAAGACAAGAGATAACTAAGATCAGAGGAGAACTGAAGGAGACAGACACAAAAAACCCTTCAAAAAGTCAGTAAATCCAGGAGCTGATTTTTTGAAAAGAACAACAAAATAGACTGCTAGCTAGACTAATAAAAAAAGAAGAGAAGAATCGAATAGAAGCAATAAAAAATGGTAAAGGGGAGATCACCACCGATTCCACAGAAATACAAACTACCGTCAGAGATTACTACAAACAGCTCTATGCACATAAACCAGTAAATCTGGAAGAAATGGATAAATTCCTGGACATTTGCACACTCCCAAGACTAAGCCAAGAAGAAGTTAAAACCCTGAATAGACCAAGAACGAGGTCTGAAGTTGAGGCAGCAATTAATAGCCTACCAACCAAAAAAAGTCCAGGTCCAGATGGGTTCACAGCTGAATTCCACCAGACATGCAAAGAGGAGCTGGTACCATTCCTGTTGAAACTATGCCGAAAAATACAAAAAGAGGGAGTCCTCCCTAACTCTTTCTATGAGACCAACATCATCCTGAAACCAAAATCTGGCAGAGACACAACTAAAAAAGAAAACTACAGGCCAATATCCACGATGAACATTGATGCAAAAATCTTCAATAAAATACTGGCAAACTGAATCCAACAGCACATCAAAAAGCTTATCCACCATGATCAAGTAGGCTTCATTCCAGGAAAGCAAGGCTGGTTCAACATATGCAAATCTATAAACATAACTCACCACATAAACAGAACCAAAGATAAAAACCACATGATTATCTCAATAGATGCAGAGAAGGCCTTCAACAAAATTCAACAGCCCTTTATGCTAAAAACTCTCAATAAACTAGGTATCAATGGAACATATCTCAAAACAATAAAAGCTATTTACAAGAAACACACAGCCAATATCATACTGAATGGGCAAAAAACTGGAAGCGTTCCCTTTGAAATCTGGCACTAGACAAGGATGCCGTCTCTCACCACTCCTATTCAATATAGTATTGGAAGTTCTAGCCAGAACAATTAGGCAAGAAAAAGAAATAAAGTGCATTCCATTAGGAAAAGAAAAAGTCACATTGTCCCTATTTGCAGACAACATGATCGTATATTTAGAGGACTCCATCATCTCAGCCCAAAATCTCCTTAAGCTGATAAGCAACTTCAGCAAAGTCTCAGGATACAAAATCAATGTGCAGAAATCACAAGCATTCCTATACACCTATAACAGACAAACAGCCAAATCATGAGTGAACTCCCATTTACAACTGCTACAAAGAGAATAAAATACCTAGGAATACAACTTACAAGAAATGTAAAAGATCTCTTCAAGGAGAACTATAATCCACTGCTGAAGGAAATAAGAGAGGATACAAACAGATGGAAAAAACATTCCATGCTCATGGTTAGGAAGAATCAATATTGTGAAAATGGCCATACTGCCCAAAGTAATTTATAGATTCAATACTATCCCCATCAAGCTACCATTGACCTTCTTCACAGAAATGGAAAAAACCACTTTAAACTTCATATGGAACCAAAAGAGAGCCCACATAGCCAAGACAATCCTCAGCAAAAAAAAAAAAAAAAAAAAAACAAAGCTGGAAGCGTCATGCTACCTGACTTCAAACTATATTACAATGCTGCAGTAATCAAAAGAGCATGGTACTGATACCAAAACAGAGATATAGACCAATGGAACAGAACAGAGGCCTTGGAAGCAACACCACACATCTACAACCATCTGATCTTTGACAAACCAGACAAAAACAAGCAATGGGGAAAGGATTCCCTGTTTAATAAATGGTGTTGGGAAAATTGCCTAGCCATATGCAGGAAGCTGAAACTGGATCCCTTCCTTACACCTTATACAAAAATTACCTCCAGGTGGATTAAAGATTTAAACATAACAACTAATACCATAAAAACCCTAGAAGAAAACCTAGGCAACACCATTCAGAACATAGGCACAGGCAAGGACTTCATGACTAAAACACCAAAGCAATGGCAAGAAAAGCCAAAATAGACAAATTGGATGTAATTAAACTTAAGAGTTTCTACACAGCAAAAGAAACAATCATTAGAGTATACCAGCAACCAACAGAATGTGAAAAAATTTTTGCAATCTACCCATCAGACAAAGGGCTAATATCCAGAATCTACAAAGAACTAAAGCAGATTTACAAGAAAAAAAAAACCCATTCAAAAGTGGGCAAAGGATATGAACAGACACTTTTCAAAAGACAAATATGTGGCCAACAAACATATGAAAAAATGCTCATCATCATTGGTCATTAGAGAAATGCAATTCAAAACCACATTGAGATAGCATCTCATGCCAGTTAGAATGGCGATCATTAAAAAATCTGGAGACAACAGATGCTGGAGAGGAGGTGGAGACATAGGAACACTTTTACACTGTTGGTGGGAGTATAAATTAGTTCAATCATTGTGGAAGACAGAGTGGCAATTCCTCAAGGATCTAGAAATAGAAATTCCATTTGACCCAGCAATCCCATTACTAGGTATATATGCAAAGGATTATAAATCGTTCTGTTATAAAGACACATGCACATGTATGTTCACTGTGGCGCTGTTTATGATAGCAAAGACCTGGAACCAACCCAAATGCCCATTATTGATAGACTGGACAGGGAAAAGTGGCACATCTACACCATGGAATACTATGCAGCCATAAAAAAGGATGAGTTCCTGTCCTTTGTAGAGACATGGGTGAATCTAGAAACCATCATTCTCAGCAAACTGACACAAAAACAGAAAACCAAACACCTCATGTTTTCACTCATAGGCAGGTGTTGAACAATGACAACACTTGGGCACAGGGAAGGGAACAACACTCACAGGGCTAGGTCAGGGGGTGGAGGCGGGGGAGGGATAGCAAGGGGTGTGGGGAGGATAGGGAGGGATAACACGGGGAGAAATGCCTGATGTAGGTGATGGGGTGGGCGGGTGAATGGAGACAGCAAACCACCACGGCATGTATGTACCTATGCAACAATCCTGCAGGATGCAGGATGTGCACATGTACCCCAGAGCCCAAACACAATTAAAAAAAAAAAAAAAAAAAGACAGATAAGCAGTGTCTTTAAGCAAGACAAGAAATTCAGAGGGCATAAACAAAAAGTTTAGCATTAGTGGAATTTACTGTTATAATATTCCAGTCTTCTCATTTTCTTTCAAGATAAGTGACACCTAATTTGACTAACAAAACTCAAAACTGTGTACTTTTTTATTCTAAGAAAGTTTTCTTAGTCTCGATCCCAACTGTTACAAATAAGAAGTTGTGGAAGTGAGGAAGATATTAGGAATCCAGGAACTGAGTGTTGACGTAACACATCCCTTTAGCATTTATCTGCACTCAAAATGCTTTGTGTCATGAGGTTTCCCAGAGAGAATGCTCAGTGAGTTTCTCTTTCCGATTTATTTTTTCAGGATAACATATTTATGAAATTAAAGAGCTATTTTCAAGACAAAAGATAGGGGAAGAGAAAATCAATAATTTTTCAGACAAACCTATTATAAAGTCATTTCATTGTGTTTCTTTCATTATTACCATGAAATCTTGCTTCAATAGAATTGTTTCCTCTATATTTACACTCTTTCTGCTTAGCCACCACAGTAAAATGATTATTGTTTTAGGGTTGGTGTCCTTTGTAGAGACATGGGTGAATCTAGAAACCATCATTCTCAGCAAACTGACACAAGAACAGAAAACCAAACACCTCATGTTTTCACTCATAGGCAGGTGTTGAACAATGAGAACACTTGGGCACAGGGAAGGGAACAACACTCACAGGGCTAGGTCAGGGTGCTTTCTCTTTTTTCTCTTACATCCACTATTTTGTTCTCTTCCCTACCCGCTACCTAACCTCCCCCGACATGTCTAAATGGTTCAGATGGTCCTGAGACGTTTTGATATTCCTCCTAAAGAAAGCACTGTGCTCATGCCTAGTACATAGTAGATGCTGAGTAAATTTATGCTGCATAAATTAATGAATTTGCTTAAGAGTCAGTTCACTGCTTTTGAGCAGTGGTTCTCAAACTTTATTGTACATTACGATGACCGGCAGTACATGGTAAAACACAAAATCCCATGTCTCACCCCTAAAGTTTCTGATTCAGCAGCTGTAGAGTGAAGCCTAAAAATTTGCATTTCTGGCCAGGTAAGGTTGCTCACCCCTGTAATCCCAGCGCTTTGGCAGGCTGAGGGGGAAGGATTGCTTGAGGCCAGGAGTTAGACACCAGCCTGGGCAACACAGCAGAACTCTATCTCTACCAAAAAAAAAAAAATTTTTTTTTAAATTAGCCAGGTATGGTGGTATGTGCCTGCAGTCCCAGCTACATGGGAGGCTGTGAGCTAATCCTTGCCACTGCACTCCAGCCTGGGCAACAGAGTGCGACCCTATCTCAAGAAAAAAACAATCTGCATTTCTAACAAGTTCCCAGTGATGCTGGTCTCAGGACCCAGCTTTGAGAACCACTGCCTAAAAGTCAAGGGCCAAATAAAAATAATCAGGTTTGTTTTAGAAGTCTATCCTCTTGCTTTGGATTCAGTGGGTAAGCCATCTGCCTGAAGAATCCTCCCTCTAGGGTTTTTTGCTCCCTCTAGGGTTTTTTGATCCTGCCTTTTTGATGGTAACATCAAATGTATGAGGAATTAAAATATATGTGCACATTAGAAAATGTATAAGGAGAAAGAATTCTCTGTTGACCCCACAGGTGATTGGAATGCCTTAGAATCCCACCATCTCAGCTACCAGCAACATCTTTTCAACTACCTTTTAGCCTCTGAAGTAGCCCCTGAATTCTAGGAGAGACTCTATAATAAACACGATCACTGCAGATATATGGTTAGAAGCCAGATATACCCAGGTTCTTCCTGTTGACAGATGCGCCTGACTTGCCACGTGACTTGTTCAGAAAGCTTCAGGCCGGGTCTAACCAAAGGCAAACATACACTTGGTCAGGGAACAAAACCTATCTGTCCACTGTCTTGCTTTATTCCCCCTAGTGTTTCCCAGCATCCTCCCTCTCGCCTCACATACACACATACCACCACTCAGACCGCACCCCAACTCTAACAGACGTCAGAAGGTAATTTGCTCAGCCTGCCTTATCTTTTCTTTAAAACCTTAGTTCTATACAGGAAAGGAAGCATTATACCTCTGAAGGATAAACAGCATCCATAGATCCATTCTTATTTTGAACACTGGGAAGCATCCATGTGTTGCCTTTGGAGTGACAGTATTAAAGGGTTTGCAAATTGCTGTTTTCCTTGGGAGGATTACTCAAAATTAAAAAGCAGCAAAGCTGAGTTTGGAAGATTACCCTTTCTTGATTCCATTCCAGCTTTGCTATGTTTTTCTAGCACACTGTCAACACTTACTTGACTGTCCTTGCTCACTGGAATTGTCAAATATTCCCTATAAAAATATCAGACCACCAGCAAGAAAGGTAGGGAGTGAGGAAGGCAGGCTGCTGTCTTGCCTGGGGAGATAGCCTTCTGCCATTTTCAACAAAACACCGACCTTCATCATGGATCCTCTTATGTGCAAACAGATAAATTAGCTTGTGAAATTATGTTACAAAGAGGACAGCTGCATTGAAAAAGGATCATAGAAGCTCTTTAAATAGTGTTTGTTTGTCAATAATA
Source organism: Alouatta palliata (assembly GCA_004027835.1). Lineage (NCBI taxonomy): Eukaryota > Metazoa > Chordata > Mammalia > Primates > Atelidae > Alouatta > Alouatta palliata. The sequence goes on from PVKV010010041.1 coordinate 61,944, forward strand.
AAATATTTATGGGAAGCGGGGCACGGTGGCTCACGCCTGTAATCCCAGCACTTTGGGAGATCAAGGTGTGAGGACTGCTTGAGTCCAGTAGTTCAAGACCAGCCTGGGGCCACATGGCAAAACCCTGCCTCTACCAAAAATACAAAAATTAGCCTGGCATGGTGGCATGCGCCTGTAGCCCCAACCACTTGAGTGGCTGAGGAAGGAGAATGGCTTGAACCTGGGAGGCAGAGGTTGCAGTGAGCTGAGATAGCACCACTGCAGTCCAGCCTGAGCAACAGAGCAAGACTCTGTCTCAAAAAGAAAAAAATTATGGGAGGGGTATAAAAGTTGAGGTGTAATAAGAATTCATCAAGAATAGAAAAAAAAAATTGAAATTTGCTAACAGAAATCACATCAGTATGGAATATCAAAAACAGCTAACATTACAAAAAAGGATAAATGCCATAAAACACTTTTATTTCCACATTTGTTTTCTGGGCATACTCAGTTGAGGTGAATGGTAGGATTCGTTTGTATCACCTGGACACAGCTCGGCTGTCTGGAGTGGTAAGTGTCCTGTTATTTCTGTAACAGCAACAACGAGGAGAGCTGACACATTTTTTTCTTTCAGTGTAGTGGGAAATCCTCATTCTCATAAAAACTGAGAGTTAACTGTGTTCATGGGTGAATAAAATTAGGCTGCTTGAGGGGGGTTTTCCTCTGTGTGTAAAGTATTTCATTATTTGGGGTACCAATACAATTTTATAATATGTCCCTTGAATAAGACAAATTGAAAAGGAAAAAATGAGGACAGAGGAGGTGTTTGGAGTTTTTAATCTTTGCTTTGTGTTTTTATATTGTGGGCAATCACTGTATTTCAAAACCGATGGTAAGGGTTACAGCTTAATACCATCATCTGTTCAGGTATGGATTGGTGCCATATTAGCAATGGGACCACATGAAACAGGTGCAAATGCCCCAAATCTGTTGTGCTTTCACAGTGGTGACAGTGGGAAAATGTTGACTGCTTTCTGTTTTTTCCTTGCTCTCAGAACTAGCTGCCTTTACAATGATCCTGAAATGTCTTCTATGGAGAAGGAGTAAGAATCCACCATCAGTAATAGCTATGTGGTTACTTATAGTGTTGTATGGCTGGGCTCTGAAAGACTGAGGACTGGGTAAACCCTGTGTAGATGTTCAGCTTTCCTATGCTCCATTCCTGAAATTAGGAACTTGAAGCTAAATTTGCCAGGTTCACACCATTTCACTCACGATCACCCCTTACATTTCTTAAGGACAACCTATTGACATGGCATTCTATTTTTCCAATCCGAAAATGAGAAGAAAATGAATATTAGGGCCAGATGTAAGAACATTTGGGCAAGAGGAATGCAATTCTGCTTTCTGAATGACATCATCTCTGTTTTAATTAGTGGAAGTTGGAACTTCCATTTAATCCTTTGGTGGAATGGACAGAAAATGAGCTTGTTTTGCAACGTCCAAGAGGAATTCGAGCCTGGATGAGACTGTAGGAATAATCTACTTGGATGATTACCATCCTGTGAGAAGCAGAAATCGGACACGTAGTGAACCCTTACCACATTCCAGACTGTAAAAAGCTTCACACGCAGTGTCTGATTTTAATCCTCAGAATAAGTTTATGGTACGTTTCACAGATGAGGAAAGAGGCATAGAGAGACGATCTGACCAGTCGACTGTTTTATAGCTATAAAAAAGGCCCAGAGCTGGAATTTGGACCTTGGCAGTATAGTTCCAGGGCCAATGGTTTTTAAATTGGAAAGAGGTGGTCTTAATGTTAAATGGGTGTACCACCTCCAATTTAATGAAGGACAGAACTACCCTCTTAAGAGAAAAGAGCGAATTAGTAGCCAAGTCAGTTTCAGAGAATAAACTGGTCACCAACAAGCTTTCAGAGAGAACTTGGTCATCCAACAAGAAGCTTCTAATTTGGTTTGAGTTGTGGAGAATTTAGTATTGCCCTTGTTCCTAGGAATCAGGAAGCAGAGGGAAAGGTCAATTTTAAAGTGTCTCTACTGTCACCTTTTGCTGTCTTTGGACCTCTTTTCCATTGAGGTCTAAAAGGAAGTTGGAAAATTATAGTGAAATACTCTGCATTTGCCATGTTGACCTTGCAGCTTAAAGGAAGTTTAGGCACAAAAACTCCAGAGACAGTCCCAACTGAAAAAGCGCATGAAGAACAAAGACTGGGCCAGTTCTGGATGCATGCCTATGAGTTAGCCCTGCTCTGCAAGGAAAAAAATGTTTAAATAAAATTTTAAAACAAGAACAAAGACTATAAAGAGACTTTTGAAATCACACAGCTATTTTTCCAAAAGTCACTCTTGTCCCACCTCTTTTAGATGAAGACAACAATTGCTTCAAGCAAACGGGCACATGAAATTCTGCAAAGCAATAATACCTCAGTGCTCTAGTCCATGATAATTCTTTTTGCGACACTTTCTTCCCTCAGCAAAACAGCGGCTTTAGCAGTTAACAGAGCCCACAGTTAACAAGCAGCATGGAGGGCTCTTCTGGAAGCCCAGCCAGTGGCTGCCCCATCGCTGCTACATCTTGGGGCTTACCCACTTCTTTGCTTGCCTCGTCTGTCTTCCTCCTTATTTCTATGTAAGGCTGTTTTGGTTGGGAAAAGGGAAAGCATTGCTTCTTGCTTGGGTTTATTCTGGGGGTGGGCATGGAGGAGGGAGGGATACTACAAATTGTTATTGTTACTTCCCACTTTTTAGAAGAACACATTCTTCTCAAGGCTTCCCTTTCTTTAGCCTTCTCTTTCCTGAGCCTTAAACAGGCACATGATCACAGTGTGGATGATGAGATCGGAATCAGGGGCACGAGTAGCCAAGAATTTTTTCTTTTTTCTGACTTCAGCCCTGGATTTCTGGCTTTCTTTAGTATTAGAATGAGGGCCTCATTTATCTTCTTCTGGCTCCTTTACACTGCAGGCCATCAGGGACAGAGGAGCATTCTGTGTGGAAGCATTTTACACCTTCCAGAGCTGGTACTGAATGGGCAAAATGGGCAAAGATTCTTCCAATGGACTCAGTCAGGCCAAGAATGAGATGGAGTGCGTGCTGATACCATAGCGCTCTCTTATTTTCCTCAGAGAGAGAAGGGAAGGTTATGCCCATTGTCTTCTTCTTTCTACATAAAATGCAGATGTTTTTATTCATCATTAAATGATATTGTCAGACAGTTTGTAAGGACCTCATTCCATACGTGTTAGACACAAAAATGGCCTGTTGTAAAATTATCAGAAGGTTGCTCTGTCTCAGGAAAAAGTTGCTTATAGAAAACTAAGCCCATTTGCCCAAAGATTAAGAATACTGAATTCTGATTAAAAGTAATTTTTTTTTCCAAAAAGGATACTGTTCAAAATTAAAAAAAAAAAAAATAGCCCTGGGTGCTTGTCTCTTTCCCTTTTAGGTCTGGATTTTATGAATTCCTTCATGTTCTACAACTTGCAACATGCCTTTTTATATTTTTACATATTTGTCTAAAGTACAGTTATCAAAGGTGGCTCTGTCTGAGGAAGCTTAAATTAGCAGCATTGTTAATAGCTTCATTAACTCCACAACATTGCTGTTCTCTCAAATACTCACCTTCCAACTGGTTTCCTGTATTTACTTACAAGAAAATTGTTCACTTTTGACTGTCTCATTTATTTCATAAACTGGGTAAACAGGCTCCAGTCTTTTAGCTTTTGGGTTAACAAAAGCTGAAGGGAAGAATTAAAGCTTAGAAGATTTACAAAAAAGTCAGTATGAGAAATAATCGAGGCTGGGTGTGGTGGCTCACGCCTGTAATCCCAGCACTTTGGAAGGCCGAGGTGGGTGGATCACCTGAGGTTGGGAGTTTGAGACCAACCTAACCAACATGGAGAAACCCCATCTCTATTAAAAATACAAAATTAGCTGGGCAGGGTGGCACATACCTGGTAATCTCAGCTACTCGGCAGGCTGAGGCAGGAGAATCGCTTGAACCCAGGAGGCACAGGCTGCAGTGAGCCAAGAGCACACCATTGCACTCCAGCCTGGGCAACAAGAGTGAAACTCTGTCTCAAAAAAAAAAAAAAGGGAAATAAATGAGATGGGCATCCTGGTGTAAGTGCTGGCTCAGGGACCAGGATGGTGAAATAAGGTGACCATGTTCTTTAAGCTTCACAAGACTATTTCAGATATTCTGACCCACTCACAATTTTTAGACTATGTGCCTCAAATTTTGGTTTAGTAAATATTCTGTTGATGTGGGAGAAAGTCAACCAACACCGTGAGGGAAAGAATAAAATTCCAATCACCAAATCAAACTTACTACAGATTTCTGAGAACAAGTGCAGCCAGGGAGGACATATTAAAAGCAGAAACAAGATTTTTTTTTTTTTAAAAATGACCTGGTTTATAAAAGTATGCAAGAAAAAGATCTCAGGGTCACAGTGGCTAGAAAGAGGATACCTCTAAATCAAACTCTGCAGGTAAGAAAACAAGTCAGAACTAGAAATATTCTTGATGACTTGGCTTCCCAAAGGAGACAAGATTGGTGCAAGGAGGGTAATAAAGCAAAGAGCTATTTTCTCATTTCAAAAAAAAAAAAAAAAAAAAAAAAACGCTGAGGTCCTATTTCTGCTAATAACAGACATTACGATATGACATGTTCACCATATATAATCGAAAATGCGTTAGCAAGTTGTGAGAGAGTTATGATCATTCCATTTTACAGATACAGAAATGGGAACTTAGACACGGTAGTGACTTGGCCAAGTTCCCACCACTAGTGAGTGATGGGATTGCTGACTATATTTCAAATGAAAGATACTTCACTACCATAAACTGGATGAGCAGACAGCGTGAGTTATCAGTGGCTTTATCTGCAAAGTTTCTAGAATGAACACTGCTCAGCTGCTGCAAATTCCACAAGTAAAGCACGGTAACCTTTTCCACATGCAAGCTTATGGCTCAGGGGCAGAGATAAGCAAAATCCACAGATATGTCCCAAATCATGCTTTTCAAGCTAATAGTTTCTCTTTTATCACAACTGAAATTCCTCCTCTATTTACTGGCTTTTGGTTTTCTTCCTCTTGGGTGGATGTGGTAGGAATCCACCCAAGAGGATTCGAGCAAGTTTTAGGCTTACTCCTCAGATATTTGGGAACCCATTTGACCGTGTGAAAAACAAGCATTTCTTTGGTTACAAACATCCATCTTGGTAAGGCAGGCTAACCCATTTTCAGTCACATCCTTTGGCGTTGTTTTATTGCTTACCATTTCTTACCATTCAGCACTTGTCAGACATTACTTCAGGCAGAACACATGTTTGCTTCACAAGGAAAGGTCATTTATTAAAATTAAGTACCATGGCATGATTTCCAGAATGCACTAATGCTCCTTATCTTATTGACTTTGGGAATGAGCCTTCCCATGAGTTTACTTCCCTGGATCATTTTGAAAAGGTATAAAATGCTTCCAGAAACGATTTTGTAAAAATAAACAGATGTCATATTTTGGAGAAAAGCCTGATGAGAAGAAGACTGTGTTTTACCAGATTTTTCTATTGTAAGCAACTTGCATGATTTAAATATTTTCAGTATGTCCTTTGAGGAAAAAAGCAAACATAGTGCCACCCACATCATTACTAAATGTTTCTCATTTGGTTTCTCACTCGTTTTCTTTTCTTCACAGTATTGACTTGAAGCTGAAAGAAAAGCCCTAGCTGGCCACACTGGAAGAAGAGGATGCTTTTTCTGGTTCATGGTTCTGTTTAAACATATCTACCTGGAGGAGACAGGGCTGATGTTATCTTTTTCCACTTTGCACTACCTGGTGCCATTCTAAATTTCTAAGGGGAGTAATAGGAAGGGAGTTTGTTTACTCTTAACATGTTTTATGAAATTGTACTTTCCTGTTTTGCCAATTATGTGCCTCAAAGATTTTAGTTGAGCCTTAGCAAGAAAGTAGGACCTTGCATTTCAATACTTCGTTAACACAGTGCAGTGACATTTTGTCCGTGAGACTGGTGTTTACCAGTAAGATACCTTTAATCCACTGTTAACTGTGAGTGGATTTGTTTCCGTAGATTAGCTGGATTTCCCTTTGGTGATTGCATTAGGTTTAAAGTACACAGGGCTCAACTCTCCCCAGGAAAGTTACCCCTGTATAACTCCACCTTTAAAATCCTAAGCCTGAAGAGGGCAACCATGAACCACGCAAGGTGTAAAACCATCGTCAGCTAAGTGCCCACTTTGTTCTTGTTTACCAGAATCTCCTTTAACTTCTCAAAGGGAAGCCAGGCTTTCTAATCCACGTCAACTTCATTTTAGTTGTCAAATTGGGCATCATATTTTATGTAAATTGGTCTTGTAACAGATCATTTTTCTGATGAATGTTGATGACCTCCACATTGCGAAATTTAACAGTCAGTGTTACATGTTTGGTAGCTCTCTAAGCTTCAGGCCAGAAACTCAGTTCAAGTTGTTACCTTTTAAATGCCAAGAATTCAAGTGTAAGGCAGCCTACTCAAAAATCATTCGGTAGCATTCAGTTATCCATGCATCTTTCTCTCGCATGCCTTATAAAAAGTGATCTGCTTTAAAACACTGTAATCTGATCACAGGCTTACAATTAAATATGAGTATGTGCTTTCATGTACCAAATATTTCCTTTATAGTCTTCATACACCCTTTAAAATGCCAATGAGATTTCAAGTCTGTAGGCCTCTAGCAGAGGGGGTGGCAAACCACAGCTAACTCCAGCTCACCACTGCAAGCTACGAATGGCTTTTACATTTTGGGTTGGAAAAAAAAGTTTTGAATATTTCATGACACATGAAAATTACCCAAATGTTAGTACCCATAAAGAAAGCATTACTGAAACACAGCCACACAAACTTGTTTTTGTACCGTCTGCAGCTACTTTCACACTACAGCCGCAGAGCTGAGCGGCTGGCAACAGACCGTATGCCCCACAACGCCTGAAACACCGACCATGTTTAGAGAAAAACTTTGCTGACCCCTGCTCCAGCAAATGCATCCTTTCCTACTCCACCCTAAACCGTATTTAGATAGTTTCTCTAACGGAACAGACAAATGGGGCTACAAACTAATTTTTGTCAAAAATCAATGTTTGGACATCCACGGACAGTAAGAAAAGAAATGGCCTGCTTGACAGAGGAGGAGCCCTAGCCACAAGATCACAGCTTAGGTTGCAGTTGCCAGAAGGAAGTCTTCTTAGAAGCACCCTTTCAGCAGGCGTTGCTGAGATCTGTGCCTCCCTCTAAGAACCATTCTTAGTCCCCAGTGTCACCTATTCCAAAGAAGCTAGCGGAAACAAAAATGAAGGGGAGAGAAGGGTTTCACCGTAGACTCATGGTAGAAGATTCACTGAGGAGAGCTGCCCAGAACACTTGGAGCCCTGGGTATAAGGAGCCTGGAACTGCTTTGAAGTAGACAGGTGACTGATTTTCTCTGACCTCATTTCTTCACATCTGTCTCCCCTTATCCTTCCACACATGCCCACCACACACACGTCGGTCATCCCTCTTTCCTCCATAAGCCTCTATAGTTTTCTCTTTTCTCCTCCTGATCCTTTCAACCTAGTGTCTTATTGAATTGTATGTCCTATTGGATCTCCTTACTCATAATATCTGGCTTGTTGGACAGAAAAAACCCTACAGCCCACCCCCTCCCACAGCTCACCTCCACTTTGAAAGCCCAAATTATGCTTCTCCCAGAACACAGTGTTGACATAAATACAGTTACCCAATATTCCTGTTTGTTCACCTATTTGCTACTTTCACTCAGTAGTGTCCCATTTTGTAAAATGAATTCCATGGTCACCCTGTCACAGGAAGTAATAAAGAATCCAGTGTTCAGTGTAGTCATGCAAACCTGAGGGCGTAGAGCTGTTCATAGACGGTTCCTGTTATAGCCAAACAGACATAGCAGCAATCTCACCATTTATTTATATGTAATTTTAACTTGTCTAGCTCATCTATGGAAAACTACTGAGGTGGTATGCCGTTTGAAGCCTCATCTTCCTACATGAAAATTATAGGCATTTGTCCCAATCAGTGATTTTGTTTCAGCTGTTCTGTGGGCTGCATAACCACTCTGATATTTAGGTATCTGCTATTTTATTATCTTAAAAAGACACATTAATTTAATTGCATGTGATAGAGAAAAGCTACCATGTAAATTCACCCCAAGTAAATAGAATCCTAGATGAATCCTAGAAAAATAATCCCTAAGCAGATAGGCAGACAAAGGTAAACATTCACATGATTCAGCTCTCTAGCTCTTGCATTCTGAGCATTCTTGCTTTGGTTCTGACTTCTGGGAACTGCTTTGCATGTCTCCTGTAGATCTGTAGTTAAGGGAACCAAGGGGTCGTTGGGGCAAAAGCATTGCTTCTCGAAGCTCCTTGGTTAACAGAAAGAACCGAAATCTGCACAGAAGATACTGTCAAGGAGTGGGAAAGTTTGCTTGAGGGCAGTAGCTCAGTGTGGAAGAAAATCCAGAAGTTTGTGTTGAAGCCATATAATGTTTGATGGGGTTATCCTCTAAGACATTCTCTGAGGTGAGGAAATCGCTGCTTCTAGCCTTCGTCAAGATGTAATTTTAAATATTCAGTTACGGTACTATGTTTGCAACTCTCATCTTATTACCATGTCTCAGTAGTTTGTTCCCTTAGAAACATTTAGATGTGCACAAATTAATCTTTTATATATCTAAAGGTTTTTCTATCATATATTGGATTGCTCAGAATAAAGTATCTCTTGGACTTCATTTTGGTAAATAAATTCTCCCTAATGGAGATGATTAATATAACAATCTGTAATGATACAATATGTCTATATAGCCTCGCGGTATAATTCAGAAATAAAAATTGACTGGGCATGTTATGGCTTCCTTTGAGTCAGTGAAAATGTTTCTCTGGCTTCAGTCTGCAGCAGTTTTATCGGGCATCAGTCTAGCTTGGCACTTGGTACTGGAGGACTGTATACATTCTGGCTTTTCTGGTCACTCAAACTTTATTCTCTCCCTTATTTTTGCCTTTCATATCTCAGAGTTCAACACACCAATCTTTTAAATTGTGTTATTTACTCTTCGGATAAGCGATTCTTACTCTAGAAACATCTCCATGTTTCATGGTTACTTGATTTTTGTCTTCTCCTTTTTCTGCCCTTTGCCTTCTTATGGCATATATTTATTTTTAAATTCAAATGTATTAAATATCATTTTATTTTTAGTTGGGTTGCCCTCCACACTTTCACAACCTTTAGGCAAAACCAGAGTTGAGAGTCACCACTGTGCTATTTTTTAACTTAATAAACACATGTGTACCTCTGAGAAAGTTGTTGGACTAGTCAAATGAGAAATTGCTCTACAAAAAGTGAGACGTTGCGTGTTCTCGTGATCTAAAACCGAGTTCTGGTAGATACTGTCCTCTGCTCAAGAAAGGGAAGAAGCAGAAGAAAAGGCTGACAAGTAATTGCAGGCAACGCAAAGGCATTCAGCTACAAGATGTGCTGCTGCGTTCATTCTGCTCCCGAACCTAACTATGGTGGTGGAAACTGGAGGCAGGCTAGGTGTCCAGCACTGGGGAAAGGGCTGGGGAAAGCGTGGTGAATACATCCTATGGTATACCACAGCTGTGAGAAGCAGCAAACTATATGTTCATAAAGCAACACTTAAATCATATGGTAGAGTGGGAAGAGAACAAACTCGATGTTTATAGCATAGTGCCACTTACGTAACTCTTCAACACACACAAAACTACGTATTATCCAAAATCCCTATGTATTTAAGGACTTAACCCCCGTACTTGAATGAGGGTTGAGTGTGGAGATCAGGGATAAAGTTGGGAGCCTAATTAAAAATCAAAATCATAAGGGGCCTCTTATAAGCTGAAGTTAAAAATAAATGAGACAACTGAAACTTTCAGTTGTTGATGCCAAGACTTTCAGTCATAGATTACAGAAAAGCTGAGTTGGGGCACTGTGGGTCCCCAAGGAGCTATTTCCTTCTACAGCTTCTCTTGTGTGTGCCATGTCCCTGGCTGGCTGTGTCCGTGTGCGGCCACGTGCCAGAAGCCAGCCCCAGGTTGCATCATCCTATGCAGTCATGGAGCTTTTAATTCAGCTGGTGCGTTTTGACACATCAGTCTTCACACAGCTGTGGGCTTCATGGAGCAAGCAGACTGCTTTACGAGGCTGATTTTCCTAGATAGTTTCATTCACTTCCATTCAAAATAACCCTCTTTAACCAGGCGAAATTATTTCTTCTTAATATATAACCATTCTAATGATACTCAGACGTCAGACACTGACAATTGCTACCCATGATCTCTCTAGCCTTCCTTCTAGTGAGGGACCTATCGCCCTTGACACTGGATTATGCTTTCCTTATGAAACTTCTGCCTTAGACCAGTGAGCTGAATTACCCTGCTTTCCCACTGTATTCACTGTCTATTGCTGTATTAACAACTTATAGTTGATTCTCATTTTCCACAGTAGTTATATCCTGTAACGTCACCAAGAACACTAAGCTAGTGAATACTGATCCATTACTCCTAGGGCAGCCAGTCAGTCCATAAGCTTGTTTTATGTGTGCTTCGGTTTAAGGATTTCTTATTTAATATATATTGTTCCTGTGATGATGCTGAATTCACAGCCAACAGCCTGAATATAACTCATAGTTGAATGAAGCTTCTGCAACAGGTATTTTCTAAGACACATCACAGCCTTCTTACATTTAAGAATACCAAATAGCACCTCATCACTAGCTTGGGGGCCATTCTAAACAGTGAAATCAATAAAAACCACAACAATGCAAAAAAAAAAAAAAAAAAAAAAAAAAAAAAAAAAAAAAAAAAAAAAAAAAAAAAAAAAAAAAAAAAAAAAAAAGCAAAAATACATGAAACTACATAGACTGTGAAAAGGATACTTGTTGCCGAGAGCTGAAACAAGAGGACAGAGCCTCACCTTGTGTGACCTCAGCAGGGAGTGTGTATCTCAGGCAATGCAAGTGTTTCGCTGCTCTGCACTTATCTGTAAATGACTGTGAAAGTGCTGTGAGTATTGATTTTAGGGATACAAATTTTAGCGAGTAGGCAAATTTGCAAGTGCAAAACTGACTAATGAAGATCGACCGTATTCCAAAATTTAGTGGCTTAAAACAACACACATTTATCATCTCAGTTTCTGTGGGTCAGAAATCCAAACACACCTTAGCTGGGTTCTCCGCTTCAAGGTCTCTCACAGGTACAATCAAGGAGTTGGTCCAGGGTCTCTAATAAGACACAGTCAAAGTTCAGCTGGGACAGAATCTGCTTCCAAGTTCACCCTCATGATCATCAGCAGGATTCAGTTTCTCTATGGTTGCTGGACCAAGCACCTCATCTCTTGCTGGCTGTTAGCTAAAGTCTGCTCTCAATTCTTTGCCTCATGGGTCCCTCTAGCATAGCAGCTCATTTTGTTGAAACCGATGAGAAAAATTGCTAGAACTTACAATTTTTTGCAACCTGTCACAGAAGTGACATTATTTCACTGTTGCTCTATATTGTTGGTTAGAAGTAAGTCATGGGCACAGTGACTTACCGGCTGCCCCAGGAGCAATGGATCAGTACTCACTAACTCAGTGTTCTTGGTGACGTTACGGGATTATGCTTGTAATCTCAGCACTTTGGGAGGCTGAGGTAGGCAGACAGTTTGAGCCCAGGAGTTTGAAACCAGCCTGAGTAACATGGCAAGACCCCGTCTCCAGAGAAAATATAAAAATTAGCCAGGCGAGATGACACTTGCCTGTGGTCCCACCTACTTGGGAGGCTGAGGTGGGAGGATCTCCTGAGCCTGGGAGGATCTCTTGAGTGTGGGAGGTCAAGGCTGCAGTGAGCCATGATTGCCCCATTGCACTCCAGCCTGGGTGACAGAGCAAGATCCTGTCTCCAAAAAAGTAAAAATTAAAAAAAAAAAATTTTTTTTTTAAGTCAGTCACTAGATCTAGCCATACTCAAAAGGAGAAGAGAACACAGGGTGTAACTATCAAGAGGCAGGGATGATTAGAGGCTGCCTGGAAACTATGCCTACCATACCCCCAATACCTTCTGAAAGCTCCTCTTTGAGCCCCTCTATTTTCTCTTACCCATTAGTGAAGGTGTTTCTCAATGTTCAGAAGGAGCCTTTTCTGCTGTTTCTCCATGACTTCAACCAGCACAACTCTTCAGATTATTCAAATTCTGGTTTCAATCTCAGACTACAAACTCCCACTATCATTTCTTTGTACCTGCTCTAATCTCTGAGGAGCGGGGTAGTATATCCTCACTTCCCTGAGCTGATGAGACCATTTCTGTACTATTTCATTGTCTTTGAAATTACACATACTGGGATTCAACCTGTTTGAAAAGATCACCTCCTTCCCATTAATCCCAGCAGAAGACCCGGGGCTGCATTTCAATGGACTGGCTTAGTTGCCTATCTATGAGCCAACCACTGTAACTGAAGGGGTGGATCATGCAGGCGTAGTTGGGCCTGGGTCGTACGTTTTCCCTTGGAGAGAGAGAAGGGAATCAGCCCCACTCAAGCCATAGTGACTGAAGCAGGGGAGTGGTGACTGAAGCAAAGGAAAATTGGTTTTCGAAAGAAGTAGAATTAAGTACTAAGAAAGATCAAAAGATTTCCTTTTAGGACATCTGAGCTGGCCTTTAAGCCTAAGCAGGCTATCAGCAGGGCACACAGGTGAGGTGTAGAGGGCATGGTAGGCCCCAAGAAAGACCAGCTCCAGAGCCAGCCATCACTGCACATAGTGGAGCCATTAGGATGGGCCATTCTGGCCCCTGCAGGCTGAGTTTACCTTTCAAGTTTACTTCAAATTATGTCACTGGCCAGAGAGGAAGGACTGTGGAGGGAACCCTAGTCTCTGCCATATGCACTGGATAATGTTAACAAAAGCCACTGAGCCTCATAAAAAGCTCTCCTGCTTGTAGAAGTCGATGGAGAGGACTGGGTGTGGTGGCTCACACCTGTAATCCCAGCACTTTGGGAGGCCGAGGCGGGCGGTTCACCTGAGGTCAGGAGTTTGAGACCAGCCTGACCAACATGAAGAAACCCCATCTCTACTAAAGATACAAAAATAGCCAGGCATGGTGGTGCATGCCTATAATCCCAGCTACTCAGGAGGCTGAGGCAGGAGAATCGCTTGAACCTGGGAGGCAGAGGTTGTGGCGAGATGAGATTGCACCATTGCACTCCAGCCTGGGCAACAAGAGCAAAACTCTGTCTCCAAAAAAAAAAAAAAACAAAAACAAACAACAACAACAAAAAACCCTCAATGGAGAAGGGATTTCCAATGATTTCAAATATAAAAATATTTGCACATTTTATGTTTAAAATGATTATCTCACCAGAAAAATAATTTCCAGAAGTCCATACTGGTTGAATAACCAGCATGAATAAAAAAACTTTGCATAATATTTTTTTGTTGCTGGTGTTATTTTTGTCATCATTAAAAGTAGTTCACAGCCAGCCACAGTGCCTCACACCTATACCCAGAATTTTGAGAGGCTGAGGCAGGCAAATAGATTGAGCGCAGGAGTTCAAGACCAGCCTGGGCAACATGGCAAAACCCATCTCATACCTGGATAATACAAAAATTAACTGGGCATGGTGGCATGCACCTGCAGAGCCAGCTACCAAGGAGAAAGAGGCAGGAGGATCACCTCAGCCCGGGAGTTCAAGGCTGCAGTGAGCTGTGATCCTGCCAGTGCACTCCAGCCTGAGTGACAGAGCAAGACTCTGTCTCACACTTTTTTAAAAAGGAAGTAGTTTATGATCATTTTTGAAAACATATGAGTAGAGAGAAGAGGAAAAGAAAGCAATCTACCCTAGCATCACCACCTAAGCATAAGCACAAGAACATTTGCTGGGACTTAACATTTCTGGGACATACACAAGATCACACAGCTGAAGAATGAGAGAAGTGAGGTCAACACAGCACCAGTGGTTCTTCCCTGCTCACCAGAGTCTTTCTGATGGTGGTCACTGATATCTCGTCATTAATTTTCTTAGTATAAAAAAATAGTTTTGCGCCAAGATGGCCGAGAGAAGACAACACCGGAATGCAGCTCCCAGCGAATGAGACGCAGAGGGCTAGAGAACTTCACAATTCCAAACAAGGTGCTGGGTTCGTTTCGGTGGGACTCATAGGGCACTGAAAATAGGCCCAGGGAAGGAACCACAGGGAGAGAGCCGCCCAGGGGGCAAATCAAGAGGAGGGGAGGGGTGGAAGGGCATGTCCCCACCTGAAACGTGCAGCCGGCTTGGAGGGTCAGGGGGAACTTCACCCCCTCGGTACTCTGACTCTGATCCTGGGCTTACCTCAACCCTCCTGCAACCCACGGTCCACGAGAGCCCTGCCAGAGAGTGGGGCGCTGTGGGTGGTCAATGCAAATCTGAGCAGTGACTCCCAGCAGGTGCGGCAAGTTGTCACAGGGACCTGGGCAAGAGTTAGGACTAAGGCCAGTAGGATGGACCAACCCACAGAGGGAGGCAGAGTTGAAAGCAGGGAAACAGAATAAGGCCAGGAGGCCTCACCTCCACAGAACTCAAACTGAAGCCCCTGCTAGAGAGCTTGGCAGCAAATACACCAGCTTGACCCCAACCAAGAAGACCCAGCTGGAAAAGGAGAGACGCCATTGGGAAGGCGGGGCCAATCTCACCTGCAAACTCCAGGGAAGGAGCACCCACCCAACAACCTGACTGAACCCGAGAGAGCCCAGCAATGCTCTCTACAGGCCAAAAAAGATACAGCTCCAACCTCAACAGAAAAAAGTCCAGAGACTCCAGCTGAGATCACAAACTTCAAAGATCAAAGGGAGATAAATCTACAAAGATGAGAAAACAGCGCAAAAAGGATGAAACCATCAAAGAACAGAACACCTCTTCTCCACCCAGGGACCACAACTCCTCACCATCAAGGGAACAAAAAAAGACAGAGAATGAGTTTGACAAATTGACAGAAGCAGGCTTCATAAGGTCAGTAATAACAAACTTTTCTAAGTTAAAAGACCATGTTCTAACCAAATGAAAAGAAACTAAGAACCTTGAAAAAAGGTTAGACGAAATACTAACTAGAATAATCCACTTAGAGAACAACATAAACAACTTGATGGAGCTGAAAAACACAGCACGAGAACTTTGCAAGGCATACACAAGTTTCAACAGCCAAATCGATCAAGCAGAAGAAAGGATATCAGAGATAGAAGATCAAATCAATGAAATAAAATGAGAAGGCAAGATTAGAGAAAAAAGACTGAAAAAAAAATGAACAAAGCCTCCAAGAACTATGGGATTATGTGAAAAGACCTAATCTATGCTTGATCAGCGTACCCAAATGTGACGGGAAGAATAAATCCAAGTTGGAAAACTCTTCAAGATATTATCCAAGAGAACTTTTCCAACCTAACAAGGCAGGCCAACATTCAAATCCAGGAAATACAGAGAATTCCACAAAGATATTCCTCAAGAAGAGCAACCCCAAGGCACATAATTGTCAGATTCACCAGGGTTGAAATGAAGGAAAAAACACCAAAAGCATTGGCAACAAAAGCCAAAATAGACAGATGGGACCTAATCAAACTCCACAGCTTCTGTACGGCAAAAAAACAGTCATTAGAGTGAATCGGCAACCAACAGAATGGGAAAAAATTTTTGCAGTATAC